>PVKA01045263.1:5336-15745 GCA_004027165.1 Ctenomys sociabilis
AAAAAAAAAAAAAAAAAAAAAAAAAAAAAGAATGATAAACTTGAAGCATTTATATTGAAGTGGATGCCACTTGAACATATACTCATAACTGAAATAAACCAGACACACATGTGTAAATATTGTATAGTCTCCCTAGTATAAGAAGTGAAAAGAAGAAATACGAATGGAAATGTACAGCAACAACTAAAAACAATTGAGTCAGATAAGACAAAATGAATGGCATATGCTTCAGGATACTAATCAGCTTTTCTTCTGGATGGTTAACAACCTAAGTTCATAGATCAAAATTGGAGAAATAGAAGAGCCACAAGGCCAGCCAACATTTTGGCCCTAGACTTTCATGGGCAGCGAAGGACATAGGAGAACCTGTACTGCAACATCATGAAACTCAATTGAGCTCCAAATTTTCTGAACAAGGAGATTATGGAGCCACAGAGGAAAGAGATCGAAGTTTTATAGTGTGCCTGGGGAGACTCACATGGAGAGAAAACTTTCTCTCAGGCTCTCACAGAGAGCAAACTGGTCAAGCATTGGCCGTGACTCATCCACATGGATGACACAGACAAAGGATCTACAGAATAAGGTACAGGACTACAGGGTAAACCCTGAGAGGACTTCACTGACCTCATAAGAAATAAAAAGTACATGTGTTAGAATATAGGTCTTGCTCTATCTAGGTCTTAACCATCCAGCAGAAAAGTATAAAAATGAAGTATAAGCCGGGCGTGGTGGCGCATGCCTGTAATCCCAGCACTCGGGAGGCTGAGGCAGGAGGATTGTGGTGAGTTCGAGACCAGCCTGAGCTACAAAGTGAGTTTAAGGTCAGCCTGAACTGCATAGTGAGACCCTGCCTCAAAAAGACAAAAAAAAAAAAAAAAAAAATGAAGTATACACCGCGGGGCCATAATAATAAGTTGAGCTGTAAATGGCTATGGTCGACAACTTCTTCACTATTGTTGTGGAATGTTGGACTGGGTTGGATTGTGTCATCAAGTTCAGGCAAATAAATTGGTTGAATGACAATGGAGTGCCCACCTTTGACACGTGTGGACAAAGGAAGGAGTATAGAAAGGAAGAATCATGATGTGTGTGTATGGACAGTACAGTTGGGATAGATAACGCCGTGCTTCTACATAATTCTATGAGAAGCAAGATTTGCACTAATGGTGGTTGGACAGGATATTATGTCAGTTTCTAGTACAATGGACAACCACTAAGAAAATAATAAGGCAGAATGTATTAATTATTGAATCTTTGATGTAATTCAGGTGTAAAAAATAAGATATGTAAACAGCTACACTCTCTTAATTTGCTGATAAGAGACATCTGCTATAATAATGTCTGTAGGTATAATATCATGTATGCACCTTCTATGATACCAAAACATTATGAAAACAGTTTGCAATGTATTAATTTATCAAATCCATCTTGTCAAGGTATCTTAAAACTGTCTCATTGATATTTGTACTTCAATAAAATAAAAATAAAAAGTGAAAAAAGAAATAATAGAAGAAAAATTCCCAAACATGAGAACAGAATATGACATGCAGATGAGGCATGTAGAGCTCCAATTAGCCATCACCAAAATAACTCTACACCCAGCCTATTATTTTGTTTGGTGAAATTTTGTATGATTTCTTTCTTTTTTTTTTTTTTTTTTTTAATCTTTTTTGAGACAGGGTCTCACTATGCAGTTACGGCTGGCCTTAAGCTCACTTTGTAGCTCAGGCTGGTCTCGAACTCACAACAATCCTCCTACCTCAGCCTCCCAAGTGCTGGGATTACACTGGCCTGTATGATTTCTAATGTGCTTTTTTTAAAGCTATTTTTTTATTCTATTTAAATTTTTTTTAAATTTTTGTTAGCCTGAAACACAGGGTAAAAATAAAATAAAATAAAATAAGCATCATGTCTCAGTTAAAAAAAATAAAACTCTATATCTAAAGATACAATAATCAAGATCCCAGAAATTCAGCACAAGAACAAAATATTAAAAGTTGTTAGAGAAAAGAAAAAGATAACCCATCAAGGAAATCTATCAGAATCATGTCAGCCTTCTAAACACAAACTCTCAAATCCAGAAGAGCTTGAGGTAAAGTATTTCAAGAGATGAAAAAGAACAACTTTCAACACAAATTGACATCCCTTGAAAAACAATCAGGGAGATGGCTCAGTGGAATAAGTTTTTCCCTGGCAAGTACAAGGGCCTGAGTTCAATCCCCAGTTATGCAAAAAAAAAAAAAAATCTTTCAAAATTAATGCAGAAATAAGATACTCTTGTGATGAAAAAAAACTGCAGAAAGTCATATATTTTATAATCTGACCAAACACTTGGAAGATAACAATATGCAATATATTAATCATTGTTAATTTCCTGCCATTTTGTTTTGAAAGACTGTATTGATGTTTTTATTGCTTTTATCCCATTAAAATAAATAACCATGTGACGGTTGGCTTTTCCGAGTCTGGCATTAACCTAACGGTGTGATGTCCTCGTGGACCCATTTCCTTGCAAGCAACATGCCGTCCTGCTTCTGCATGGCCACTGTTCCGTGGGGTCCAAGTCTTCTCTCTCTGTCCACGTGCTGGTGAGCGCCACGGCACGCTCCACGGTGGGCTCTGGTGAGCAGGGCCACGTGTGCATTCCTGCTGAACTTCATGGGCATTGACTCATTTGGGCACCTCCAGAGGTGACATAGAGCTGGCTCGCATGGTCTTCCCAATTTTAATTTTTGAGAAATTGTGTGCTAATTTCCACGGTGGCGGCCCTGATTTACATTCCCACAAACAGTCTAGAAGACTTCCCTGTTCTTCCCACTCGTCAGCTTTTTTTTTTTTTTTTTCCTTTTGATGATGGTCATTCTGACTGGGGCAAGACCGGATTTCAATGTGGCATTCATTTGTGTCTCTAGTGGCTGAAGTTGTTGAAGTTTTTTCATATACTTATTGCCATTTGTACTTCTTTTTCAGAATGGCTGTTCCGTTAGTTTGCCCTTTCATTGAATGGATTGCTTGTTCTTTTCCTGTTGAATTTTTGGGTTGTTCATCTATTCTGAATATGAATCCTCCATCCGAAGAGCAGCTAGTAAAGGCTTTCTTTCTGTAAGCTATCACTTTAACTTGTTACAATTTTACAGTATTATTTTAAAATGTATGGTTTTAAGGCTCTTCATATATAAATATAGTTGTGAGACCGTTAACATGACCTGTTCCAAGAATATTTTTTCAGGGCTGGCCAGAGAGCTCAGGGGACTGAAGCACTTGCTTAGGTGGGTGCAGAGACCAGGGTTCAATCCTCAGCCTGCCATGCCAGCTCCATCCCTGGGGCACTCGGAGGCTGTGATTGAGATTGGGGGGTGTGGTGGCACACGCCTGTAACCCCAGCACTTGGGAGGCTGAAAACTGGAAAACCACTGCGAATCCTCTTTACATAGTGAGACCCTATACACCCTGTCCTAAATTTTTTAAAAAGGAATATTTTTATGACCCCTGAAAGGAATTACACGCCTATTAAGCAACCTCCCCGTATTTCCCCCTTTCCTTCAGTCTTGGTGGCCGCAAATCTGCTTCCTGTATATGTGCATTTACATGTCTGGACACTTTGTCTTATTGGAGTCTCACACTGTGTGACATCGGAAGTCTGGTTTTCTTGAGGACAAATTTCTCAAGATTCATCCATGTTGGAGCATTGCTTCTTAGAACTGGCAATAATCTATATTGTATGGATGCACACATTGGATTGGCCACTCACCCAAAGAAAAATATTTGGGCCGATTGATAATATGTTCAACACTTACCCGATTATAGTGTATGTTGGTGCTTTAATCTTTATGGCTCAGAAATATTCCATTTTACTAATGGACAACACTTCAGTTGGTCATTCAGACACTTCTGGACATTGGGTTTGGTTCTTTTTTTTTACTCTTATCAGAATGCTACTGAGAATATTCTTGAACTTATTTTTGATAGCATACACATTCTCAGTTCCATTTATCACATACCTCAAAGTGGAACAGCAAATCTTTTTTGTCATTGGCTGTAGCTGTCCATGGATCACCCCTACCTTTCTACTTTTCTCACACCTGATTGTTCACATTACCCTCTTCTCAAAGCATAGGAAGTTAGAAGCTGTCCTTTTGAATGTTTAATAAGTATTTATATTCAGGTAGCAAAATACCACCTCTTTGGGTGATCAGAATGAAATTACTGGGTTCTTGCGTTTCATTTTTTTGTATTTTAGGGAAGGGTCTACAGGGTGTTCAGGGTCTCACTACTAGGCTGTGCTCATAGTGATTCTCCTGTTTACAGCTTCCCAAGAGCTGGGATTACAGGTGCGCCACCACACCCAGTCTCAATCCCCATCTCAGTGTGACCTGGGTCAGCCGGCCCTGGGATCAAACCCTTGGCCCCTGCACCTGCTTTCAGGTGCTTTAATCCACTGAGATATTTGACTGGCCTGAAATTACTGTTAATGATGGTTTTCTTACAGAAAAAAAAAAACTCCATGGATCTGAGGACAGGTTTGGGGAGGAAAATCTAGGGTTTTAATTCCCTTAAGTTAAACTTGAGATACCCATTTTTGAAAGTGTTTGTTGCTCATTTAAAAAGCCAAAACCTCAGTCTGTATGGTATTTGGTTTTATCAGCCAATAGAACTAGACCATTGGTATTGGTCACGGCAATGATGACAAGGATATTTCCTGGAGTAGCGTGGGCTAAGTCCTGATTTAAACAAGTATGAGGTGAGAATGAGACATGAAGGGGTAGACATGGGAATATTTGACAGTCTGTAGTGGAGCCTTACTATAAGATGAGCTGGGTCATGGGGCAACACGATTACCTCCAAAACACTGCTGCCATTCCGCTACATTGCTTTGGAAAGATATTTCTGTCTCTGTTCTCATCTGAAAATGACTTAGTAACTAGTTTCAGGATTAAATCAGTTCATATGTGCAGTATCCGTAGGACGGCGCCAAGGCAAGTGGTCAGTGCTCAGTGCTCATCCCGTTGGCGCTGCTGCCTTAAAATTGGTCTCACTGCCTGCCCTTTTCCTCTCGGGAGGCAATGCCATTTTCTCGTGCTGTGGACGTACTCAGCAAGTCAAGGGTTTGGGCACCTTTGGCCAGGGACACTTCATGGGTGCTCCAGGCCCCTCTAGCTAGGAACCAAGTCATCTGCATGCTTGCTTGTGTCTGGAGCTTGAGATTAGCTGGCTGCTGAGATCTCAGCTGTCGCTCCTGTCCAGAACACTTCTGCGTCGTCTCTCCATGTGGCTTCTTTGTTTCCTCACCATATGGAGGGTGAATGCCAAGATCAAGGTCCAAAGAAAACGTAGAAGTTTCCAGTTTCCTAAGATCTGGACCTGGGACCTTGCACGGAGGTTCTTCTAGGACTTCTCAGTAATAAAGAAGCCGCGGATTCCCAATCCGTGGAGTGAGTATGTGGGTTTCAGCTACAGTAGAGTGAGTGTGAAAGAGCATAACTCCATAAAGGACACTTGGAAGAAAGGCCAGCGAGATAGCTCAGCAGACCAAGCACCTGCGTAGGCAAGCTCAGGGACCAGAGTTCAATCCCAGGCAGCACCAACACCACCCCCAGGTGCACTGAGTGGTGACACACATCTATAATCCCAGCGCTGGGGAGGCTGAAAACAGGAGGATCACTACAAGTCCACACTGCGTGGTGAGACCCTGCACCAAATACGTTAAAAATAATATTTTTTTAAAAAAACACTTGCAGTGCCGGTCCCACCCCCAGGGGGCGCACTGAGATGGTGATTGAGACTGGCTGTGGTGGTGCCAGCCTGTAAACCCAGTGCTTGGGAGGCTGAAAACTGGAGGATCGCTAGTGCAAGTCTGAGCTGCATAGTGAGACTCTGTAGACCCTGTACTAAAAATAATAAAATAATAGAAATAAGCAATTATTGATACAATCTGTGGGCACAATTCCTTTGATGTCCAGGGTCCTGGGAAGAAAGAGAAACTCACACAAGGCCCTTCAGGGGACTGCTTTGTTCTCCACTTTAGGTTGCCATTCTAGCAGACCAGAGACCCTAGAGTCTAGCAGTTGTTGTATGTTGCTCATGCAAGGTAGGAAAATAACAGCTCCTAGTCCAGCCCCACAGTGAACATTACCTTTTCGAAGTGCAGGACACTTTAAAATTTTCTCTTTAAAAACCTGGCATGTGAGGTGTTAGTGTTTTCCTGTGGTGCTAGAGGCCCACATGTTGGCAGAGAGTGCTGTTTCCTTCTTCTCTTGAAATGTGGTTTCCTCTTCTATCGCACTGAATGGGAACTATTTTGCATGTGGTTAGAAAGAGCAGGCCCAGGACAGTCCTCCGTACTCACTGGTGAGTGGAGGACTGTCTGGCTCGGTCTCCTGAGTCCAGTGAGGAAGCTGTCAGGAAAGGACTGGTTTTTCGAATGCATGCAGGCGCACAGGGAATTAATGCAGGATGGGAAAACCCGGGTCTGGCCCCATGATTAGAGGGCTTCTATTGCTGCTTTGACTGATAGGAGAGGGCATGAAGAGCCCTAGGGATGTGGAAGTGGCTTAGATTGCCCAGAAAAAAATCCAGTCACTGTTCACATTTGCAGTTTGGGCAGAGAAGCAGAAGCCAGAGGAAAAACAATTCCATCTCTACTTCCTCCAGGTCTCCTCTCCCATCCTTGGGTGGCCACTGGCCAAAGGCCATGCCAAGCAGAGCAAAAGAACCACCAGTGAGGCAGATCGTAGAGGATGATTTCCAGAGACACAGGCCTTAGTGGAGAAGGCTGCAGAGCTTCACCAGTTTGTTTTATCATTGTTAAATTTTTAAAAGTTGACTACTCCCAGGACACATGAACCAGACTGAGTATTTGTGGCTGGGGTTTTATGAAACTGACTGTGGCTCTGTGATTATGGCTGTCAACAAGGTGGATACCCAAGGTCAACATGAGACACTAAGGTCATCAACGTTCTCCTCACTTCTGGCTTCTACGACTGTTATTTCTTCCCTTGTTCATTGGTTCATGGTTCTTTCTACTGTGTGTGGGTGTGGGTGTGCGTGCTTTCAGCTTTACAGTTAGGCATTTTCCCCTCCAGTTCAGCTCCCCACAATAGGGACTCAAGCCTCTTTATGTCACCATGGAAAATGTCATGCAGCAAAGACTTTAAGCATTACCCAAGGAGGGGACTGCCAGCCTCCGTGTATAGTCACACCTGGGTGACTATTGGGATATTTTATTGCATTGGTGCTAACTGATTTATAGAAGTAAATAGGAAAAATACATCACAGTGGTCTAGAGGAAATGGCACTCTTGGGTGGTTCCAAGGCACACATCTGAATGAGTCTTTGTGCAGCTACATGGGGAGGGAACAAAAATCCTCACAGGAATGACCTGAACAAGCAAGCACAAAGGTGAAATGTAGACGCTGGGGAAGTTAAAGTAGGAACCAAAGGGCCTGGAGATATAGCGCAGTAGAATAAGTGCTTGCCTGGCAAGTGCAAGGGCCTGAGTTCAATTCCTGGTTCCACCAAAAATAAATAAATAAAATAAAGTAAGAACCAAAGCTGTTGTTCTTCCCTAGTGATGCTCACAATAGAGCTCTAAAGACTGTGACATTTCACAAAATATCCCAAATGCTCTGGGGACAGGAAGCCCGGGGCTTGGAAGGCAATATTGTGCTCATTCTAGCGGCCACCAATTGCAGCACAGGCCAGACCCAGTGCCTGGGACAAGATGACCTGGGAACAGAGATGATCACGCATAGAAAGACATTCCTAACTCCATGTGCGCCCGAGAGGAGTGTGGAGGGTTGGGGTGACGCTAAAAGTCACAGTCACTGACACAGATGGCCTGGGTTTGGGACTGTGTCACCATGACACAGGGCACTGTGACCACTGTGACCCAGATAGAGCTCTGGAGTCTGCAGAGACAGAAGGAGTAAGCTTCGGGGGTGGTGAGTGGTGGCCCGAAGGCTCTTGGCTTAGGCGCTTGTCTATCCCCCTCCCCCTCCCTCAGCCCTGGGCATTGCGCAACCGCAAGACGGAGAGAAACCTGCCTGGGGGGTGATGGGGGAGGGGAGGGGAGGGGAGGGCAGCCTGAGGAATTCTACGGGGTGGGAGCCCAGCGTACCAGTGACTGCAGGGAAGGAAGGGGCAGAGCTTGACACACTGGCGGCCAACACCCAGGCTGAGAAACCCAGATGGAACCAGAGGGAGAGAAGTCTAGGGTTTGCTTGGAACAAAGGGGCTTGCAGCTGAGACAGCAGGAAGAGGGGTTTCAGACACAACTCCATGGTCCCCGAAACACTGAGGATCCCGAAGATGGTGCTCTGGACACAGCAGCACAGCAAAGAGCTCAGGGGTGTTCATCCAGCCAAAAGAACGGAATGATATATTCATATTTCTCTCTTCCTCCTTCTTTGCTTTTTTTTTTTTTTTTTTTTTTTTGGCTTGTGCATTGGTACTTTGTTGAATATAATTAGCTTTCTGTTTTCATATACATTTATCAGTAAGCAGCTATTGGGATAAACTTTGTTCTTTAGTACGATAACACTCTTAAAAGTTGAAGTCACAGATTCCCATACCAAAGGTGGCTTGCCTCACTTTGTTTGACAGTCAGTTCGACAACTGAGTGTAATCACTTTATATCTTCCCTTACTGATTTGTGATAATCCCTTCCCTGCGTTCTCCGTGGCCCTTCGTGTAACTTCTATCTTTCTGCTCTCTTCAAACACAAGTGCTACCTCTTGTGTTTCTTTTTGTGTATTGTTTCTTTTTTTCTACTTTTTTTTTCTTTTTGCTCTATACTGTTAGTATTAATTTGGATGCATTAATATTTACCATTTCTAGCCTATTATGATGGTTCCTTGATGTTCCCTGGAATGGAAAAGTAGCTGAAATCTTTCTAAACAAGTTCTCAATTGCCTGAAAATATGTGGGTAGCATCTACAACACATCATACATTACTTTCCAAACCTCCAGCTCCCCTTTTTTTTTTTTAGGGAAGGGTCTACAGGGTGTTCAGGGTCTCGCTATTAGATTGGACTGGTAGTGCTCTGCCTGTTTACAGCCTCCCATGAACTGGGATTACAGGCGCACACCACCATGCCCAGTCTCTGTCATCTCAGCCGACCCCGAGCCTGGAGATCGAACTCCCTACCCCTGTACCTGCTTGCAGGCGCTTTAATCCACTGAGCTATTTGGCCAGCCCTCCCCCTTTGACTTTGGATATCGAGTATTTTGTTTCAACAAGGAAAGAAAAATAACTAAGACAGTAGCTCATAGAACATAATTAAGTAAATACAAGGGAATTGAAATTATCCTATGTATATTATCTGATCATGGTGCAATAAAATTAGAACTTAATGCCAAAGGAAACTACATACACACATGGAATTAAATAACACTTCCCCGAACATCCAATGAATCACAGGTGAAATGAAGGAAGGAAGTCATTAGTTTCTACAATTAAACAATACCAGGGCAGCACCCTGAAACTTACGGGACACAATGAAAGAAGTGAGACAAAGAAAGTTCATAGTGATGAATCCCCAGATCAAGAGAAAAAGAAAGTAGAAGAGGGTCGGAAAGAAGGTGATGAAAGGGATAGGGAAGGGCCAGGGAGATGGCTCAGTAGAATAAGCGCTTCCCTGGCAAACACAAGGGCCTGAGTTCAATCCCTGGTTCCACCAAAAAAAAAAAAAAAAAAAAAAAAAAAAAAAGAAAGGTAGGGAAGGGATCACACACACTAGGCCCTACACAAGCAGTGTAAACACAGTGAACTGCATACGTGTGCTACAAAAGATTAAAAATAATCAGTTGGAATGGTTTTTAATCCAAAAAATATAATTAGATTTCTTTAATTGGGCATTAGGGTCTCAAGGCATTTGCCTACAAATGACTCATTTTGACTCAATAACATGCCATGGTTTATGTACACCACATTTTCTAAAATTAGAGACGGAAGGTTAAATACTGGATAATTCCTCTTATTTGAGAAGCCCCAGGTATAAATAATTTTAAAATCAAAATTAAGAGAGATGAGAAGAAACAAAAAGATGGGCTGCGTGGAGGTGGGCAGGACTCCTAGGGGCTGGGGGAGATGACAGAGAGGACACAAGGCGGAGCAAAAGCAATCCCAAGGCAGGGTCTCTGTACACCAGTGTCCCACAGCAAACGCATTTATTGTATATTGCAGATGCGTACTAACAAACCCAGTAATCCCAGCACTGAGGAGGCAGAGGTAAGAGGATTTCTTTTTTTCTTTTTTGGCAGTACCAGGAATCAAACTCAGGACCTTGTGCTTGCGAGGCAAGTGCTTATTACACTGAGCTATCTCCTGGTCCTTGGAGGAGGATCTCTATGAGTTCAAGGCCAGCCTGAACTACATGGTGAGACCCTGTCTCCAAAAAAAAAAAAAAAAA
>PVKA01045264.1:0-15641 GCA_004027165.1 Ctenomys sociabilis
AGAAATGTAACCTTAGTATCTGACAAGTCAGTCAAATCCTCTCAGGATTTATCCTGAAACCCTGTATTGCAGTCTGTAGATCCTTTGTCAGTGTCAGCCATGTGAGTGAGTCATGGCCATTGCTTGATCAATTTGCTCTCCGTGAAAGCCTAAGAGAAAGTTTTCTCTCCATGTGACTCTCCTTAGGCACACTCTACATCATTGATCACGTACCTTTGTCACCCCATAATCTTCTTGATTAGAAAATCTGGGACACAATTGAGTGACATGATGTTACAGTACAGGTTCTCCTATGTCTTGAGTCCTCACTGACCTTGGAAATCTAGGGCCAAAGTGTTGGCTGTCCTTGCAGCCCTTATGAAGGGTTATAGAAAATATCGACATAATCTCACATTATAGTTAGAAACAAAAAGTACTTTTTATAACTGACAAATTGAAGAAGCCACATAGCAAGAAATTCAGGGCACGTGAATCAGAGCACTGAAGAGGCAGAAACACAAAGTACCCTAGAATGTCTATGGGGGCAGAGGTTACACTGGCTGAGGAAAATTTGGAAAGTTTCCTGGAGGAAATAAGGAAAGAAGGAGTAATGGTCTTTCAAAAGAAAAGAATTAGGATGAAGGAACAATAGGGCATGCTATGAAGGAAGCAGGTAGGTGATGAAGGTACAAGGTAGTTTTGAAAAATGAAGAGCAAAGAACTAGTAGTTTGAGGATTTATGTGGGAAAGAAATAGAGCAGGGAAAGTAAGTAAGAACAAATTGAAGGGAACATTTTGGATGCCAAGTTATGATTAAGGTTCCATTATGTTGGTTACCAGGAGCTAGAAAGTGTTTATGAGGAGGTGAGCAGCAGTCTTTCTGTAAGATTACCTGGCTGGAGGGTACAAAAAGTGGGCAGAAATTGTACCTGGAGTATGGAAGACTTAGTATTAAGAGAAAGTATATTAGAGAAAGATCAGTGAAGAACTAGTGGCAATGAGTGAGAATAGAAAGAAAATATCCACAGAGAAGAAATTATAGGAGAAAAATCTGTATCACCTGAAGAATAAGGAATTGTATGAAAGAGAATTGGGTTATAAACTTTACTGGGTCATGGGATTATAGTGTTATTACCAAATAGGAGGACATCAAGTGTCTCGGGTACTCTCTTCTCATTGCTGGGACAAATATCCGACATGCAAAATTAAGGAAGCAAAGGTTTGCTGAGCTCACAGTCAGTGGCAGTTCCAGTCCACGCTCTTCTGACTCTGAGCCACAGTGGCACATGGCAGAGAACGTTTCACAGTGGCAGTGACAAACAGCAAGAACAGAGGAAATGGTGGTAGCTCAGACAACCAGTTAATCTCTCTCCTCCTTACATTGTAATGCAAATTACCTGCCCTATGTGGGTGCAGCACCCTCACCCACAATAACCTATTACAATTGAATGACACTTTGAGGGGACACCTAGACATAAACCATAACATTGGGCTAACTGTGAGGAAAATATATACACAAAAATTCACTCACACACATATACACATTCACATACTAACCCAGCTTCCACTGAAAGTAAACACATACATTTAAAATAGAGTGATTTGGTAGCTTGTTAAAGATGATAAATTAAGTTTTTGGCTTTTCTGTCAAAAGACACTGAAGAAAGACAGCAGTGTCTTTTGACAGAAAAGCTAAAAACTGCCCAGCTCTTATCCTTCAGCATCAATTAAGGCCCAAGGCCCCAGTTTAGAAGCTAGAAGATGTTTTACTCTTATACTTTAGGGAGTGCAGAAGGACTCCCTAATCATGAGAAGGACAGGATACCTGAAATTTGACTAGGCTAGGGATCCTCTCTAGTGAACGCTACCTCTGTAGCCACTACAAGACACTAGAATTTTCACTAATGGGGCTTCATGGCTGGTGTAAGTGTCAGAAGACTGTATGAGTGCTTAACCTGCTAGGGTCAGCCAAATAGCTCAGTGGACTGAAGCGTTTGCCTAGGCAGAGCATAGAGACAGGGGTTTGATCCCTAGGCCCCATATGCCATTGCTGGTCCTGCCCCT
This sequence comes from Ctenomys sociabilis, assembly GCA_004027165.1. Lineage (NCBI taxonomy): Eukaryota > Metazoa > Chordata > Mammalia > Rodentia > Ctenomyidae > Ctenomys > Ctenomys sociabilis. The sequence continues at coordinate 2,044 of PVKA01045264.1, forward strand.
GAGGCAAATGAGACTTGGCATGATGATGTGCGCCCGTAATCCCAGAGCGTGGGAAGCTGAAAATAGAATCATTATGAGTCTGATTATGTAGTGAGATCCTGAAGACCCTGTACTAAATACATAAAAAATGAACTCAATCTCTTGATAATGTCACCAAGTTATGCTATAGTAGATTTTTTTTGGATTAATCAAGCCTGGACATGTAGGAAAATCAAACAGACACACCCTGAGGATATATGATAGAGAACATGCTGAGAGGTGTCACCTGGCAGAAAGGGAAGGTAAGATGATCTAAATTCACATCTTGGAACCTCAATTAAATATTTGCGTTGCCTTGAGCCAATAGCTCACCTCTTTCATGCTTGTCCTTCTCAGTGAAAACAAAGAGTTTATAATGCCTACCCTATAGAGACGCTTTGAGAACTGGGTGGAAGGAGAGAGCAGTCAGGAAACAATGAAGGCACAGTGTGAGGGAAAGACATGCTTCCTGGAACCCTGGTAGTTGCAATAGGAAAGTTAGAGAAAAGATTGCATTGCCCACAAAACTTAGGTTTTGGCAAACATTGATTTTTATGTAAAAGGTAATAGAAAAACATCAAAAAAGCACCTTGTGGAGTAGAAAAATATACCCGAAGACTGTCACAGTAGCACATATGAAAATTTGAAAGTTTTGAGAACTCTGGATATGGTAGATTGCTTTTAAATAATTTGTAGATTGTTAAATTATTCATAAGAGGATAAAACAACAAAAACGTTTTGGTGTTTATATTCAGGCGCATTTGAAATTTCCCCTCAACTTCCTGAAGGAGGGCAAGATACAGGCAGAGGGGGCTACAGAGTAAAAGTTTAATTGCCAGATGTGTAGCCCTCCAGGCACAGAAAGACACTGTAGCCATAGACACTGTGAGACAGGGCATAGAATCACATGGAACTGGGCCAAAGTGTGTAGCTTTGCTGTGAACCTCAGAGAACTTGGGAGACAATGAGTCACCACTTCTTATTTAATATGCACGGAAAATTTGGAATGAAATCAATTAGGCAGTGGAAACTGGCCAGTTACCTGGAGAATCATGAAGTTCGGAATGGAGCTTATTCAAAAACCAGCCAATATTATTCTCCAAAAGCCAGACATAGGCAAGTAGAGGCAATTAAATTTTTCTATGTCCTCTGGAGATTCCTGCAAACTCTTTGGCTAACTTATTCCTGTAAATTGCTGAAACCACTGCTAATATATTTCATTTATAATTGAACATATATATTGTTGCTCTAACAGTGGACATTGATTGCTTAATCATTCATGCAAGCATACAGGTACACATAAGGCTGCACACACATGCAACCGATGTACCCTCTAAATATGTTAGAAATATGAATTGGAACAACAGAAAAGGTATTTAGAACTCACAGAGGAAAAAGAACAATGAACTTTCTTCCTTTTTCTTGTATCATGTTCTTTCTTCCCCATTTGAGTGGATTACCTATGCCTGTGTTCATTTAGCTTAGAAGAGTAGCTGGGTCAGAGTAGGTACAAAGTTGGTTTTTTGATCCTGGTGGCTGGTCTACGCAATCAATAAAAGAATGAGAGAGAGAGGGAGAGAGAGAGGGAGAGGTCACAGACAGAGACAGACAGAGAGCATGTGCCAACATTAGTCATCACAGTGCCCCACCCAGAACAGCATGAGCACAGTGCCCATTATACCCTGGGATACGTCTTCATGTAGGCTGACTCTCACACAGACCTGATTGGGAGAAGAATGCCCGGTCAAGTGCAAGCAACTTGTGCTCTTCTTCCTAGGTAGTGTTGCCAAGGCCTGGCATGTTGGCAAGAGTCACAGACAATCTTATAATTTCTATCAGTGACATTTGATACCAAGTATTTGAGACAAAAGTATCTCAAATAACAAAGGTAGAGATGTAATGACATCTAATAATAATGTCAATAGTTTCACTCAGAATATTAGCCAAAGTCCTAATAATGATCCATGGTGTTCTACAAGGTCTGGTTCCATGACCTATGCTTCTACAACCCTCACACAACCTGTCCCATCCACATTGACCTCTGGTTTTTTAAAATTTCTAATATATTCATCCACCTGTTTCCTCTTTGACAGCTTTATTCTCCTAGATATCAACTAGCCACAGGCCTGTGTCTCCTCTTCATCTTTGCTCAGATGCCTTTGCTGTTACCTTCTGAGGTCTACATTGACTTCCCTTTGCTACAACTTGTGACTGTCTCCAACTGGCATGTCTAGGCTCCTCATCAATTCAACACACATTTTTTTGTGTAATTCATATTATCAGTCAATATGCTATCTATATTGCTTATTTATTACCTTTGTTGTTTATCTCCCTCAGTAGAATATATATAAACTCCATTAAGGTACAGATATCGGGGCCAAGGAGATGGCTCAGAGGAATAAGCGCTTCCCTGGCAAGCACAAGGGCCTGAATTCAACCCCTTGTTCTGCCAAAGAAATGTACAGATATCTATTTGGAGATGTATTCTGGTACCTTGATTATCTCTGGCACATAGTAGATGCTCAGTAAATATTAGCTGAGCAAATGAAAGCAACTAACTTTGTGTTAGACACAGTTCAATGATCACAATCATCTTTACTGTTATTACTAATTTTACAATTGAAGTAACTGAGGCCCAGAGTGGTAACCTTCTATCCCAAGATTACCTGATTACTAAGTAATGGACCCAGAATTCAGACCTATGCAACATGATTCCAAAGTTCACATTGGATTATGTCTTACGTGTTCCAGGTAGGAATCAGAGGCCAAAGGGAAAAGCTTCTCTATAAAAGAAAGGAGTACATTTTTCTGTTTGCTCTATAGCAAAATAATTTTTTGATACTCACAGATTCTGTTATTGCAAAGGGATTTTAATAATTCTTTAAGAGTCTTGCAGCTAGGATGAAGATTGAATATGCTAATAACTGTAAATAGCAATTCCATTTACAAAGCATATTAGCAAGTCTCTAGATTCAACAGGTATTAAAATATGCTAATGTGGTGCTGAAGAAATTGTTGACCCCAAAGGGTTTAATTTGAAGCAGCAAACCAATTATCTTAACCAAAAGTTACCTGCACTTGCTCTCATTGCTTTTTGGTATGTTGATGACTTCAAATGTGAACCATCCATTTGTTAATTTCTGCTTCTTAAAGTTGAAAGATTTGTGCCATATTATTTTAATTGTATCAATTAAAATAAGAGTTACATACATAGCATGGATATCATTAATGCTTGTAATTAATCAGATGTCAAGAAAAAAGCCACTAAGATATTAACACTATAAAGCATATCAACAAAATAAGAGAATGTTGTTTTTTTTAAGGGCCATATTATAAAAACAACAAATATACTCACAAATGTGGTCACACAACAATTTAGGTTATCTTTAAGGGGAAAAAATGTAAATTAGTACACAAAGAACAAACTCACTGAAAGAAAAATTAGGGAAAGCACACCCTTCACAATAACATCCAAAAAGTGAAATACTCAGGAATCAATCTAACAAAGGAAGTAAAAGATCTATACGTTGAACATTACAATACTCTAAAAAAAATCAAACAGGATTTCAGGAAATGGAAAGCCTGCTCCTGGATAGGAAGAATCAATATTGTGAAAACTGCCATACTCTCAAAACTCTTGTACAGATTTAATGCGATTCCTATCAAAATACCAGAGCATACCTCTCAAATATGGAGAAAACATTCTTAAAATTCATTTGGAACTAGAAGAGACCTGGAATAGCAAAGATAACATTGTGCAACAAAGACAAGGCAGAAGCCATCACAATCCCTGACTTGAAACTACACTACAAAGTTACTTTTATAAAATCAGCATGGTCCTGGCATAAAAACAGACATGAAGATCAATGGAATGGATTAGAAGAATCAGATACAACAAAAAACACACTCAGCCACCTTATCTCTGACAAAGGGGCCAAACATGTTCACTGGAAGAAAGATAGCTGTCAAGTACAAACCCATGCAATTGACCAGGCCAGGCATTCTGATGTGAGTAGAAGATTTATTGGGGGCAAGAAGCAGGATGTCTGTCTGACAGACCAAGACATCAGTGAAGAAGGCAAAGCAGAGGGCTTTTAAGGAGTGAGGAGGGTGTTTGTGATCTGGAACACCTGAGGGAGAGCTAGTCCTGGCAGGCTACCTGGTCCTTGGGGGACTTTTGATGTTAATAAAGGAGAGTTTCTGTGGTTGCTTGCCCAGGTCAAAGTCAGGCAGACTTGTTCTGTGGTTTGGGGCTTATATCTGTGTGAGGACAAGAGAGAGAGAGTTTGGAGCAGGGTGCCTGAGAAACCAAGAGGGAGAGTGTTTTGGGGGGAGGATAACTGGGAAACTTTGAGTCCTGACCTATCAATAGTCTCTTTAACAAATGGTATGAGACAAACTGGCTCTTTACATGCCAAAAACTGAAACTGGATCTAGGTCTATCACCATGCACTAAATTAAAGTCAAAATGGATTAAAGATCTAAATATTAAACCAGAGACACTAAATCCACTGGCAGATAAAGTAGATAGATATCATGAAGACATAAGGGTTGGCTGAGACTTTATAGACAAAAACAAAATTGCATGGAAAACAGCTTAAAGAATCAACAACTGGGGTCTCTTCTTATTAAAAAGTATTGCACATTTAAAGAAATCACCAACAGAATGAAAAAACCCACAACCTGGGAAGAAGTTTTAGCCAACTGTCTCTGAGACAAAAGACTTTTATCTGGAACTTGCAAAATCAAGCCCACAAAATTCAAAGACCGAAACCATAAAATGGATATCTGAGATGAATACACACTTCTCAGAGGAAGAAATACAGATGACAAATAAATACATGAAAAACTGTTCAACGTCACTTGTCGTTTGAGAGATGTAGATTAAAACAACACTGAAATTCTATTTTATGCCAGAAAGAATGGTTATCATGAAGAAATCAACCAATTACAAGTGCTGGAGGGACTGTGAGGAAAAGTAACACTACTCTATTGTTGGTAGGTATGTAGATTGGTACAACTACTATGGAAATCAGTGTGGAGATTCTAGCGTTACAGGTCCCATTTGACCCAGCTATTCCTCTTTTGAGTATCTTCCCAGAAGAATTAAAAATATCACACTACATGAATATATGTGCACCCATGTTTATAGCAGCACAATTTGTCATAGCTAAGTCTTGGAAACAATCAACTGAGGAATGGATAAGAAAACTAGTATTTTTATATAGTGGAGTACTTCTCAGCTATAAAGAAAGATAATCTTGAGGCTTTTTTTAGGTAAATGGTCCAACTAGAGACCATATCCATAGTGAAATAAACCAGGCTCACATGTGTAAACACTAAATTGTCTCCCTTGTATAAGAAACTGAAAGAGTAAATAAAATCCAAAAGGTACAATAGGTATTGTGAAAGAGAAAGAAACTTCCTAATGAGAAAGAACAACTGGGATGGGGGAAAGAAGAAATGGGAAAGAAATGATATTTATATATACAGAAGGTAGGTAAGGTAATTATACCATTAGTTTCTATTAGTTCATGAGAATAATATTAGTGCTTGCATTGTTTGACCAATTTTGCATGCCTATATCCTGTAATCTGCACAACTATTTGGAAGATAATATGTAATACAAAAAAATCATTGTTAATTTCCTGTCACCTATTTCTGAAATTCTGTTCTATTTCTATTGTTTTTTCTCCCTAAAATTAAAAAAAGAAAATGCAAATTAACTCCTGTTTTTTCAGGTAATGGTACATTATTTAACTTTCTATCTATTGTGCTTTGTACACTGACTTGCATTTTATTGCCCCAGTAATGATATAGCACCAATACAGTATAATATAATCCACTGAATTAAATACGATTTATACCCTCGAGTCTTACTCCTGTAACTCAACATATTTGCAAGATTCATTGGCCCTGTTATGTTCAGTAGCAGTTCATTCACTTTGACATTACACTTCATTGTATGAAAATAGCATCATCTACTCATCATTTTATGATTGACAGACATTTTGAGCTGTTTCTAAGCCATGGGTACACATATGATTTTCTTTGGTTAATGCAACTTATACTTCACAAGCCATTTCTGAGACAAGGATTTGAGTGACAACAGATAATTTAGACAGTGGCCCCATGAAGCACTGTGGGTGGAAATGGAAATAAGAGAATGAAAAATCACCCTTGCATAGTGTGTTATGACAAGTTACCAGTCTGAGCAACTGGTGCTTAATGGTATGCGTCTGTGTTTGAGTATTCCGAGCTAAGGGGTGAGAAACTAATGTGTTTCTGTACTAAATCTTCACTTGTCATTGTTAGGGGATAACTTGGGTAGAAGTAAGAAGGAACAACTTAATTCTCCGGCATTCCTGGATTACCTCCAGGTTGATTGTGCTTGAAGACGAGTATAAGCCCATCAGGCAGAGAAAAGAAATGGAATAGGTAGTTTTCTGCCTGTAGGGCTGAAGTTGAAAAAATAAGAGTCAACATCTACTATAATTATTAAGCTGAGAAAAGAAGTGTGAAATCCTGCTCATTTCTCTTTTTCTATCCCATGTGTAAGTAAAGAAAGTTCTGCCATTGTGGTACCTAAAGGAAATTCTCAAAGACTTGGGAGTGTTTTGAATTGGAACTGATAGACAGGAATCATAAGTGCTGAGAAGATACAGGCAGATATCAACAATGTCTTCTGCCTTACCAATGCCTTCTGCAGTACAATATCTTCTTCACCATCTTGGTAAGGTTCTTCCATTGTTTCATTTTTTTCAACAGTTTCCATTACTTCTCTCTCTTATTTGATATCACTAAAGACATTCCAGTGAGAGTCGGTTGGTGTATTATTGAGTCAGTGATATTAACTGCAAAATCCTTACTACTACTCCCTGGCATATACTTTCATGCTCTTAATGATGCCTTTGAAGAAAATAAATTGTTGAATTTATGCAATTAGTCAAGTTTTTTTTTTGGTTGATGCATTTAATATCTTAAAAAATAATTGCCTACTCAAAAATGAAGGAAAAAATTTCCCTTTGGCATTATGTCTGCAATCCACCTAGAAGTGAATTTTTAATGCTGGAAGCTTCAAAATTTACTCTTCTCTATATAGTTATCCAAGTGGTCCAGTGCCATTCATCATTCTTTCCTGCACTGCATTCTGCTATATTTTATTATTTTCTTTAGCACATTGCCAGCATTTTCTCTTATCTTCTAGATTTCATTTTCCCATTGGAAAGGCAGTGATAAGCATTATTGTTGCACTTTTCAAGATAATATGTCCTTTTTACTCTAGCTGCTTAAATTTTTTCCCTATCTTTGCTTTACAGCACTCTTACAATGGCATAGCCATGTGTAGTTTTCTTTTTATTTATGGTATTAATGTCTGGAATTTTTTTCTTTAGCTTCTGGTAGGAAATTAGAGAGGAAATAATCATATTACTCCAATTAGAGTTGAGTTTTATGCTTCATAAGTTCTGCTCTAATTCCACTTTGGCTATACTTATAGGTCAGAGTCTTTCAAGGTCAATGAAAATCTAAGTTTTCCAGGTTCAACTCCTGGGCTAGACTTGGTCTCCAGTTTTTATCTTCTTAGTTCTATAAAATTGCTGAAACCTCTACTGATATTTTCTGTTCCTTTGCAGTTCCTTTTCCTCATATGTTCATTCTTTCCACCAACAACACCAATGCATCAGCAAGTTGCTCAAGCAGATATATGTATGGCCAAGGAGATGGCTCAGTGGAATAACCTCTTCCCTGGCAAGCGCAAGGTTCTGAGTTCAATCCCCAGTTCTGCCAAAAAAAAAAAAAAAGAGAGAGAGAGATATGTAGAATGTTGAATTTACCTTAAGCTTCCATTTGTTCCATGACCTTAAATCTACCTTGATAGTATTCAAATAAATTGTTTTTAAAAAATTTATCCAGATTCTCCATTGGTTCTTGGTAAGAAAACTGGTCTGCAGCAAGTCAGTTCCTTATAGCCAGAAGCAGAACTCTCAGGGGTGTTTCACACAGCAAACTTTACTAACATATTTTTTAACCAGTGTTGTCATGCAGTTTCAGTATAATAGCTGATGTTCCTAGCGCCAACCTTGGACATTCTGATCCTAATGTGCCTTCTGAATCATCAAAGATTAAATTAAAATAAGAATAATTGTAGTGTTTCATGCATTTAATGAGTTTTAATTCATTAAATGCATGAAAATTTGCCTTCAAAATATTCTGGTGAAGGTCTCCCATCATTTGGTTTATGTAGCACAACCCTAAAGAATTCATTCTGCCAAATGAGTATTTGGATAGGCCTTAAACTGCTTCTTAAATAACATTTTAGGAGGAAAGATATCACAGCAGGCTAGAGGCAGCAGTGTTGGTGAGATGCTGAGAAGAAACTCATTGAGATCCACAGGTACTCAGAAATAAAGGGTGAACAAGAATCAGACATAAGAAAGGCAACTTGAAGAAGTCTGGCCAAAAGAAGCCAATATCACAGGTGTTTAGAAAAAGAATCAGAGTTACATTGCATTCCTGGACCTGCTTACAGCTCGGGGACAGTGAATGTCCCATTCTGGAAAATATCAAACCCACTCTCTAACCCTACTGAAAAATCTAAGGGCAGCAGCAGCTACCAATCTGTTTCAAATCACACCTAGCCTAGTAGCCACCACCATCAAGGACAGGACTGATCTGTCCTCTTTTTCTACTGGGAGAAGGAGCCCAGTGAGCAAAATATTTGAAAGAGAGGGCCTCCTTGATCAGAGCACTAAAGAAAGAATAAGCTAGAGAATTACTCTAGTGGCCATTTCAGCACTGCTCTAGTATTTTTTCTCTACTCCCTGATTACATCAGTCACAGACACTTCTACCTCCTGTGACTCACTATCCTACAACCATGTTCTTTTAGTGTTCCTTTCTGACCAAGGTATTGCACAACACATCCAATCAGAGAGGCATAGAAAGAGAAAAAAACAAGCAATTTTATGGATTATTGCAGAGATAAGGGGGCAAAGGTCAAGGAAGTGCTCCAGAGGGCAGTGGAAACCTGGGCACTTGACCAATATAGCTGTGTCCTTCTTCTCTCTGATACATTTGAAGATGACCTGTCATAAGGCAAAGGGAAAAACCTCAGACTAGAAATGCCTACAGAAATGCAGTTAAAACATAATAGACCTCCATTGGCAGAAAAGTAAGAACAATCCTGGTGGACCATTCAGATGCCCCAGCTCTTCCACTCACTGGTAAGCAAGAGAATATACCATCTGAGGGGAGCCACCTCGAACATCAGTTGATATCTGCATGCTACTTGTCACAACCGTAAAGAACTGGCAATTAGTCCCCTACAAGTACTACAAGGCAAGGATTCTTTATATTTGAACAAAGGGGAAAGAGCACAGTGCTTCAATTCTGACTGAAGTATTAATAGGACTGAGAATACTCTTTTGTGAATTGTAGTGATAAGGACTGATCCTACTACCTTGAGTATGACTGAACACTAAAGCACAACCCAAGCTAAGATCACATCACAAGGTGGCATACACTAATTGGAGCAATATGCACAGTAGTAACTGTTTTCTACCCTAAATGGTATTTTAGTCCTCATCACAGAAACAATAGAAACTCAAGGAAACAAGGTAATGAGATGTCTCCAAAAACAATCAGCTCTCCAAAAGCTGATCTCATGGGCACTAAAGTAGAGGAAGTTTCAGGAAAAGAATTAAAAAACAAAGTAGTTGAAACACTTGAAGAGATCAAGGAAGAAACTGGTAAGCAAATAGAGAAAATGTTTGGGAGCTCAAAGATGTAAATAAAGAGATAAATGAGTTAGTTAATAAGTGCTCAACAAGTTTAAAGAAGACACAAACCAAAAGCTGATTCAATTAAAGAACACAGAGTTAGATCTGAATGACCAGATTAGAGATCATGAAAAGCAATTAAGCAGAAATCTTACATATGAAACATTCAATTGAAAGTATAAGCAGGAACAACAAGTCTGAGGAAAAACCAGCAGGATCTGAAGACAAGGTTGATGTAGCAGATCATGCACTTTGTTATAGTCAGGGTTTACAAAGGAATAGATCTAATATAGGCCACATAATTTATAGGATTATTTAATAATATTCATCCATAAAGTCAAGTGAAGAACAGTGGAGAGATTAGTCCACAACCTGGAAACTCAAATAATTCAACTAAAGGCCCAGACCCCATGTTAATGTCCTGGAGGACTCCAGCTGAGGACTTAGAACCATGGAAAACACATGGCAGTGCCCTCCGTGAGTCCAACTGGAGGTCTAGAGCCTGTGACAATGTCTCATGCAAATCATTTCAAGCATCTGCACCAGGAAGGTCCAAAGGTCAGTGATAGACACAAGAAAGCCTGTATCATGAGGATGAAGGATCTGTGTCAGTAGGGTAGAGGATCTTCACTGGAGTTAGGAAACAGCACTCCAAGTAAGGACCAGAGCTCCCCTGAAGAGACTGTGGCCATCTTAAGCACCAGCAAGGACCCAAGCCCCTTTGATGATGAGAACAGCTGAGTGACAAGCTCCTGCAGGAGAGTCAACAGCATACCATCTTCCCTTGCTTCTTCCTTTTATGCTGTTGGCAACAGTTCTCAGGTGGGTCCTTTACACTCAGAATCAAGTTGATTCTGTTCAGTTGAATGGTATTGGTTGGCCATCATTTAATCCAGGGCACACTCAATGATGTCCTGAGAAAAAGATGCTGTGGAGCTGGGGATATAGCCCAGTGGCCCAGAACCTGCCTAAAAAAGTGGACATCATGTGTTCAATTTGCTGGTGTCACAGGGGGCAAAAAGATGCCATGGAAACTAAATTCAACCGCTTCTCAATGTTTCCCAGAAAATCCAACCTAAGAGTTATAAGAGTTAAGAGACTAGAGCATGACATCAAACATATAAAATTTTATTCACTGAAATCATACCAGAAAATTCCCAAGTGTAGGGAAAGAATTCAATATCCAGTATACAAACCACATAGAAACCCAAGTAGATATGACTATTAAAAAAAAAAAAAATCACTCCATGACACATCATAGCCAAAATCCCAGAAATTTAGCACAAGAAAAGTGGTTAGAGAAAAAGTGGTTAGAGAGAAAATTAATATAAAGAAAATAATAGAAGATTTTGCAAAACAAATATAAACTGCCAGGAGATCATGAGGCACAATTTTCCAAGCCCTAAAAGAAAATAATCGTTGAACTGGATTATTTTGTCCTGCAAAATTATTCCTCAGAATTGATAGAGAAATTAAGAGTTTTTGTCACAAAAAGAATCTAAAGAAATGCATAATGTCCAAACAAGCATTATGGAAAGTACTCAAAGGAATCCTAAACAGACAGTGAAGCTAATATCACCACAAAGACAACCTATAGTGTAGCATCCTGTAACTCTGTGGTGTCCCAAATTTTCTGTTCAAGGACATTATCAGGCCACAGAGGAAAGTGACTGAGGAGGTAAAGTGTGCCTAAGGAGAGTCACATGGAGAAAAAAATTCTGTCAGGCTTTTACAGAGAGCAAATTGATCAAGCAACGGCCATGACTCATCCAGAAGGCTGACAGTGACAACTACAAACTGCTATGCGGGGCAAATCCTGAGGGGATTTGAGTGACCTTGTCAGATACAAAAGTTACATTTTTGTTATGCAAATCTTGCTTTATCTTGATCTTGGAAAGCAGTTAAGCCAAAGGCAAACATAAAAGAATCCACACTAATAAAATAATGCAACGACAGGATTTGGTAAATAGTTTGTAGTGACAGCACTTGAGATAAATGAACTTAACTTCCCAATCAAAAGAAGCAAACTGGCAAATTGTATTAAGAAACAAAATCCAAACATATGTTGTCTTCCAGAGACACAGCACATTCACAAAGAAACATATCGACTGAAAAATGAAAGCACAAAATATGATACTCAGTGGAACTGGAGCTCAGTAGGAAGCAGGCTGTCCTATTTTCAGACAAGTGAACTTCAAGCCAACACTGATCAGGAAAGGCAAAGAAGGTCACTATATTCTGGTAAAAGGAAAATTCAACAAGAAGAGATAGCAATTGAAAATATATACAAACCAAATACCTGTTCACCCAGCATCATAAAACAACAAATTATTGGACTTAAAAGGTCAGACATTCCATTGCCATTCAAATATTGTAGGTGTGTGGTGTCCCAGATTCTCCATTCAAGGAGATTATGGGGCCACAGAGGAAAGTGATCAGTTCCCATCTCTCAGAGGACTAAACAAAAAAAGGGGCTACAAAGGAAGGACCATTTTGTATTTGTATATACAGAATAGTTAAGATAGCTATGCAGCTACTTTCGCTTGATTCTATGAGAAGAAAGGATTTGTAGTAATAGTTTTTGGACAGAATATCCCGTCTGTTTCTTGTACTATGGATAACCACTAAGAAGATGACAATGTAAAATGTATTAACTATTGAAAATGTGCTATTAATCAGCTTTGAAAAAATAAGTAATGCTATGCAATTATATTTTAAAAAAAGAAAGAAAGTGATCAATGATGTAGAGTGTGCCTAAGGAGAGTCACCCAGACAGAAAATATTCTCTCAGGCTTTCACACAGAGCAAATTGGCCAAGCAATGGCTGTGACTCATCCACATGGCTGGCACCTACAAAAGATCTAGAAACTACTGTACAGGGTTACAGAGTGAATCCTGAGAGGATTTGACTGACCTTATCAGATACAAAAGTTACATGTTTTGTTATATATGTCTTAACCACCTAGCAGAAAAGTACAAATACGAGGTATAAAAAGGAAAACCATATCAATATGCTGAGCTGTAAAAGGCTCAAGTCAACAACTTCTACAATATTTGAATGGTAATCGAATATGCATCTCTGACAAAACTAAACAAAAATGAGATATAAATGAAGGACCATTTTTTAGTGAAAAAATATATATCTGCATATACAAAATAGGTAAGATAGATATACAGCTACTTTCTCTTAGTTGAGTGAGAAGAAAGATTTGTACTAATAGTGTTCAGGCAAGATATTATGTCTACATCTTGTACTCTGAATGGCTACTACAAAGACAACAATATGCAATGTATTAATTATTGTAACTGTGCTACTAACCTGTTTTGAAACTGTCTCTGCTATTTCTCAATAAAATTAATTTTAAAAAAGGAGAGACACCAATGCAATCCTAGCAAGGGCACTAAACATCTTACTCTCACAAGGAAAAAAATGACAAATAGAGTTGACCAGATGGACCTAACAAATAACTACAAAGGATTTCATCTAACATCAACAAAATATAATTTTTTTTAGTGGTACACAGAACTTTCTCTAAAATAGACAATATCATAAGCAAGAAAGCTTGCTTTAAATAAATATAAAAACATAGAAATAATCTCTTAGCTATTCTAGGTCGTTTGTGGTTCCAAATAAATTTTAGGATTGATTTCTCTATATCTGGGAGGTATGTTGGTGGCAATTTAATAGGGATTGCATTAAATCTGTACAGCAATTTTGGGAGTATGGCCATCTTCACGATGTTGGATCTTCCTATCCAGGAGCATGGAATATCTTTCCATTTTCTGAAATCCTCCATAATCT
>PVKA01045265.1:0-15613 GCA_004027165.1 Ctenomys sociabilis
GTGTGAAACTGGGGATTGAACTCAGGGTCTTGCACTTCCTAGGAAAGTGCTTGTTCTACTGAGCTATCTCCCTGGCCCATTTACAACACTTGCTATTCCCAGTTGGTCTCCCATCCAAGTACTAACCAGGACTTACCCTACTTAGCTTCTGAGATCAGGCGCATTCAGGATGGTATATTTTAGTAGAACTATTTGAGCCTGCTCACCCCAAGGGCCGGCCTAGGTTAAGCCACTGTGGCTGCAGGAGAAACTGAACATGAATATGAACACAGCTGAGCTAGAACCATAGGATCCTGTAACGTATGTTTGGGAAAATCTTATTTTAGCAAGATATTTTTCTTTTTTCTTTGTGTTTCTCTCTCCCCACCCCATCTACCTTCCCTCCCTCTACCCTCTTCTCATTTCTCTATCCTTCCTCCATAATCATAGATATGTGGAACTTTTTTGGTAATTATCAAATTCTTCATAAACCCTCACATACTGAGGAAATTCTTGTTGACAGTTGATGCATGTGTACTACAGACAAAGGATTAGCTACATTGCCCAGAGTTAGATGAGGCCATTAGGAAAAGAGAAAGAGCACTTTCTCCTACATAAACACACAGGACAATGTGGGAGTCAAGAAGAAACTGGATGTTGATGAAATTGTGTGGAAAGTGTCGTCCTTCTATGGGTCCTAGAACTGGAAGTGTAGGTTAAGATCTGCCTAGTTCATCCTGTATTAAGCTTCATAGGCACATCTGTGAATCTTATGTGAGGTGTCATATTTTATCTTATTTTTTAAAAAGAGGAAACAAATAGTTGAAAAGTTAGAAATGTTACAGAATTTATTTCATTAAACAAAGTAGTAAGAATTCAGCAGTGGTTGTTATATTACATAATATTGTCTTCAAATTAGGTTAGATTATCAGGTATAAGCAGCCAAAATTGATTTTAAAAAGGTGTAAGACATTAGAAAGGAGAAGAAAGAAGAAATTCAAGCATTAATTGTTCTTTTCAATGGACAGCAGAAATCAGCAGTACAATTATCCAAGCTATCCTGTGTCTACTCAAAATTTTATCTTTTTCTTTGTCTTTTTCTTCATCCCAATTTATCTTTCCCTTTGAACAGATGCTTTCTTTTTCACAGTATCTATTGTACCTTTCAGATTTTATTAACTATTTTAGGTTCTTACATGAGAGAAACAATATGAGGTTCACACATGTGGGTCTGATTTATTTTGCTTATGGTTATGGTCTCTAGTTGCCTCCACTTACCTATAAAAGTCTCAAATTTTTCTTTTTAATAGATGAGTAATACTGCATTGTGTAAAAACACTACATCTTTTTTATTCATTTCTCAGTCGGTGAGCATTTGGGTTGCTTCCAAGATTTAGCTATGACAAATTACACTGCTACAAACATGAGTGCACATATATCACTATGGTACAAGGATTTCAACTCTTTTGGGAAGTACCTCACAAGGGAACTAGCTGGGTTGAATGGGATCTCCAATCCTAGCTTTTTGAGGAATCTCTACACTGATTTCCCCAATGGTTATAGCAGGTCACACACAACCAACACAGTGGAGAAGGGTTCTTTTTTCCCCACAGCCTATCCAGAATTCGTTATTGGTAGACTTCTTTATGATAGCCCTTCTTTTTAAGCTATTGGCATGACCCAAAGCTATGCATAGCTTCTCTAGCTGTTCTGTTGGTCTTACCCAATACTAATAAGAGCAAGATCATTTGAATGTTTGAATCAAGGGGATAGTTTATTGGAGGATTTTGATCTGCTTGTGAGCATTTTTCTCAATGAGGTAGCTTTCATGTATAGCTATAATTTAATTTATAATATGTTCCAAGCACTATATTAAATGCTGAGTATATTTTATTAATAATCCTCAGTGCAACTATAACAAATGATTTTTAGATATTATAACATATAATCTAATATACGTAAAGCAATTATACCACTAAATACACCACACTTTAATATATAGAATTCTGGGATAGTAACTTAATTTTTTAATATTAAGTTTCCTACTTTCTTGAATTACTATTCTGTTAAAGCTTAAACATATTCAGAGATGTGTGTTAAAATTGCCTTTATGATGGAATATAAGTAATACTCAATAGTATTGAAGAAAAGTATGCTTTTTATGGAAGAACTGTCTCAAAAACAATACTATAGCTTCCCAAGAAGAAGCTGTAGTGTTTAAATATCTGGTTCCTTAAATATAGTCTTTATAGATACCTATAAACTACTAGTTAAATTAAGGCAATGCAGTACACTCAAGGTGAAGAGGCTTTTTAGGCAAATAGATTTGAGCTTTTTCATACCTATAATTCCTAGGCCTGAAAACTTGGT
Source organism: Ctenomys sociabilis (assembly GCA_004027165.1). Classification (NCBI taxonomy): domain Eukaryota; kingdom Metazoa; phylum Chordata; class Mammalia; order Rodentia; family Ctenomyidae; genus Ctenomys; species Ctenomys sociabilis. The sequence goes on from PVKA01045265.1 coordinate 2,350, forward strand.
TAAATTACTTACCCAACCTTACGCACATTTAGTTATCTATAAAACGAGGAGTAATGCATGCTGACAGACTCCCAAATGAAGATTTAAAATGACATAAAAGGGAGAATGCTGGCAATGTATGAAGTGCTTTATCAATGTTATTTTGATTTGTCAGGTTCTACAGAAAACTCACATTTACTGCAGGTAGTTATTCTTACAAATGTTTTTGGGTTAGATCCTTGCTTCTGAGGGCTGAGGTCATTATCACATCTATGATTTATTTTCTGCTTTACTAACAAGAAAATTTCAGCTGAGAGAATCTTTGCCTATTGCAAATGTTTTTCAACAGGTGCTCACTTTGTAAGACTAGTTGCTGGAGTGGTAGCTCAAAGGAATAAGCACCTGCCTGGCAAGCACAAGGTCCTGAGTTCAATTCCCAGTACCAAAAAAATAAAAAAGTAAAACTTAAAAAATTAAATTAAAACAATAAAAGTGTCACTTTGTGGAATGGATTATTTAGGATGAGTTGGTTTATTAATGCATCCTGAGATAGGTTCCAATAATGGGCCCAAACTTTCTCTCCAGAAGACCTGGAGCTCTCTTACGTCTAGCAAGTCCTTTGGCATGTAGCTTTGCCATTCTTAACATTAAGAAAGGAAGTTTATTTTATTATTTCTTGATTCTGGGTGCAGCAATGGAACTTGCTTTGCCATACTTGCTTCACAGTGAATGTTGAATGGACTTGCTTAAGTAGAGTATTTAAAAACCATTTGACAGGTGGCCCATGACTGTGATTCCAGTGCTCTGTAGGCAGAGACAGGAAGAGTGCTATAAATTTTAGGCCAATCTGAACTGCATAGTGAGACCTTGTCCTGAAAAGACAAAAACAAACAAAACACCTTTGGAACACTTAGGTCCACACTTCTAAAGTTTTCCATGGCTATTAGAAGGGTATGTTCAGACCAACCTGTGGATCCCAGCATTAGGAGGAGAGCTACTCCCAGATAAGCCCAGTTTAGATCTATCATCACTCAGCCAGTTTAAATACTGAAATGAAATCCCTTAGCAACTGTTCTTTTAACCTCTGAGATTTGGGGTGTTTTGTACACTCCTTTTTTTTTTTTTTTTTTCCAGAATGGGGATTGAACTCAGGTCCTTGCGCTTGCCAGGGAAGTGCTTATTCCACTGAGCCATCTCCCCAGCCCCAAAGGTTGGGCCTGAAGGAGGTTAGGCTTGGGCTTTTACTGACATGCCTCATAGAACTGGTACACTCCTTTTTTTTTTTTTTCCAGAACGGGAAGGTGTTTTGTTACATAGCAGCATCTAACTGATGCAGCACATCTTCATCTCATAAGCCGGGTCCACTAGACACAAGGGCTTACCTTTCAAGGATTTTCTCCTTAACCTTTGCCTTAACATCTTCTAGTTCCTTGGCACAGCATCTTCTGATATAATTTAAAACTAAGCATGACAACTTGTCACATGCTTTACTAAATCATTTATGCCTTCTCTCTATGGACTCTCAAGTGTACGAAAGGAACAGCAAAATTTATGGAGGTGATAATTGTACCTAATGAATTTTTCAAATGAAATTTCCCAAGAGGGTAATTGGAAATAGAAGAGACATTTTTATTTGAAAACTACCAGTATTTGCATAGCTGCAAGATACTGCCTGACTATAGAAAGGCCAACAGAGAGTAGTTCAGAAGGGCTATTTCCACCTAGTATGATTGGTCACCTATTGTTATTTGCCCCGTCCATTGCTCATTGCTCAGATACTTATTGTTTGGGGAAAGCTAGCAGGGTACAAGCAGATGCGAGCATGCTCTTTCTATATAACTTTTCTCTTCTACTGGGGAGTATTCTGTCTTGTCTTTTCTACATAAATAAAATATTTTGAGGTGACTGAAGGTAACACTTGGGAGACAATTGCAGATAAACTCCAGGTGTGAATTGATAGTGTACTTTATAGGAAGAGAACAATCAGGACAATTTCCTCCCACTCTCTTGAATTGATGTGAACCCTGTTCTGTTTTGACAGGCAGATTTTTTTTTTAACATGGTGTTTGTTCCTAGTCCCCAAAGACACATTCAATTTCAGAAAACCGTTAATGTTACAAGTGAACTAGATGATTTGCTTTCTTGTATTAGGCTCATTAGCACGCCTTCAAGTGGAGGCAGAGTGTGTGCTATTTATCTATTATGAGTATTTATAACCCACCCACACGTTGTCGAGTGCTGCTAAATGGCTGGATTGCCAAACGTACAAGGAAGAAATTCTTCAATGTAACTGAAGAATCAGAAAGGACTTCAAAAATTTCTTTGATTACTTATTTTCTAAACTATAGTAGAACTACCACCAGTACCGCATGCTCCTCAGTGACCTACGAGACGGCTCTCATTAGTATCAGGTGCTATTCCCCTTCAGTTATTATAAAATGTCAGCAAAGTATTATATTCAGTAGAGAGTTTCAAAGTTCATACTTTCAACTCTTTATGACTTCTCAAGGGCATGTTAAACTATTTTCACAAAAGGAGAGGGAATGCTATTAAGGATCTAATGTCATGGTTTAACGTATATTTATTCCAGTGAACACTTTTTATTGTTAGCAGATAATAATGGCAGTAACTTTTTGGTGTCGCTCAGAAAAAGCCAGACATGAAGGTGATTACTAAGCATGGTAAACATTAATCTAGCCCCATATATCCCCATATAGATGAACAATCTATTTTGCCCTGTAAAATGGAAATTATTTTTCACTATAGTGCAGCCTATAGAGGAAACTTAAGGTGATATTCATATTTACTGTTAATAATTCTTTACATTAATGAGTATAACTTTATATTAATGAGTATTTATAAAAAGTAGAAGGTTGTCTACTTCTGAAATGGTACATAATCCATGTGTATTTATACATACATGGAGTCAGCACAGCATATCAGAAATACTATGGTCTTTGCACTCAGACTGGGTTTAAATCTCATGTCTTCCAGGATGGAAAAGAGCAAGCAATTAACCTTTCTGTGATTTAATTTTTTTCATCTAGAACACTGTCAGAATATCAACCTCTCTTCAGTGGAAACATAATACGGCAAGTACACACACTCCCATTACAGGTCTTGGTTGAATGTCTGGGCTGGTCACTAGTGGCTTATAGCTCTTGGTTTTAGGCTCTGCCTACATGTAAAGGGGGCAAGTTACTAGAGGTTTTGCCAATTAATGATCCAATGCCACATTGCCCATAAGAAGGATTATTCCACTGATGGGAAGATCTAGGACATGTAGGACAACTGTCTTCAGCGCTCTTACTTCAGAGTCTGCTTTGATCTAGTTAGAATGGACTAATGGTGACAGTGGAGCCCTTACAGGGCTTCTTAGTGTTTTTAAGAATTTTCTTGATCTCTGATGTTCCAAGTGCTATGAAGACCTTCTATAATCTTAAAATAGCCCTATAACCCAGAAGGGAAACCTTTCACACTGAGTTCCTACAAGTAATAAGTGGGAGAGCCAGTGCTAGTAGATTTTTAGACAGAAAATTAACAAATAATAGTGATATATTACATACTCTCAGAAATAGAAAGCAACATAGCACAGTAGTTAAGAGAACAGAGAGTATTCTACCTGGGGTATAAGTGTGGTTCTACTACTTCTGAGGGAGGGGATTTGGGTTGTTAATGTCAATTTCCTCTCTCAAATGGGACTACGAATAGCATTTCCATAAAAAGTATAATGAGATGACGTGACAAATTCTTAGAAACTGATATATAAACTAGCTATTATATGCCAGCTATTAATGTTATGATTCCAACAAAATAGATAGGTATCCAACAAATGCAAGTTGAAAAGAGGAATGACATTGGACAGACTTACTATTTCAAACCGAAGCATCAGGAGTTCTGTAGCTACAATTTTGTTCTTGTACAGTAGTACATTTTTTTGTAAATAGATGTGTGTGTGTGTGTGTGTGTGTGTGTGTGTGGTTATGTGTGTGTGAGAGAGGGAAAAAACAATTCTGCTACTTATACTTGTTTTAACTAAAACAATCATAAATGTTCAGCCCATTTAATAAATGTTGCAACTATAAGTAATCTGAGAATTATTTGGAATTTGAAGTTTCTAGTGAAGCATTTAACTTAATTTTACAGATGAATGTACAAGCAGTCTGGTCATGGTCATGATATTTAAGTGAACCAATGAATGCATTTGTCCTCAGTTTATTTCTAAATGTTTATTGTCATATGATACTCTTGTTAAGGTAGCATAACCTCTCGGCATGACTTCCTGCCCCTGTGTTCCCCTGCTCCGTGGTAGTGTCTGCACAATCACCCATTTTATTTGGTTTAAGCCTTTCTGAGATCAAATACGTGTCCTTCTTGCTGTCTGAATTTTTAAAAAAGTGAACATTTTAGTATGCTTTGGGCTTTTAATAAACAGGCTTATTCCAATATTCTGGAATATTCTATATACCTCTTCTTAAATTTTAGCTGGGGCAGGAGATACAGGCCAACAGCAGCACTTGCCTGGCAAGTGAAAGGCAGTAAATTCAATTCTCTATAGCGAAAACAAACAAATAAATAAATAAACTTCACCTGGATTAGTATCAGTTGGTTGCTCCACTGAACACAGACTGTATGGAAAGGGAAGCTTCAGGGGTTTCTGATTTAGTAAGCTTAGAGCAGAACCTAAGAAGTTTACTTTCTTAATCAGTTTACAGCGTTGATGATGCTGTTGTGAAGATCACATGCCAAAAGCCATTGTGCTGCCTGGGAAACAGAAGGCTTTCCCACCAAGAAACCTACTTCTCCACTGTCTATGGCTTATAATGATCTCAGTGGCTCTGCTAGTGATAATACCGGTATATGATACATGCAAAAATGTGTGACATCCTAGCTCAAACATCCAAACACAAACTTATTTACATTTTCCACTAACTTTTAAAAATTCAATCAGTGGAAGGAGATAGTTTCTTTTATAAAAGAAAACACTGGCAGATCTCTGATCTTTCTGTTAACATTAACTGATAGGTAAAAATGCTGTGGGGCTCAGGGGTATCTAAGGACACTGGAGGATGTGACCCCTCTTGTTTAGTGCAGGTGCACTGTGGTATGCAGTCAGGTAACCATGACTTAGCATAGGTAAATAGACATGCACTGGTTATGGCACTATGTAAGAATATAAATATGAGATAATAACCTGTAAGTGAGTTATACAACAATGATCCAGGCAACTTTTGCTTTTGCTTTTCTCCTGCTCTCTCGTGCTCTGCTCTGTTGCTTGCTGCCTGCTGCTGTTGCTGATGTCTTGCACACATCCACTCTTTAACCATGGGACCTCATCTGTGAAAATGTCCCTTGGGGCTCCCTGAGCAGGGTGACAAATGCATTTTACTTGCTTTCTTATAACTAGAAGGTTAAGTCAAAGATATAATTCAAAACACTAAACAGAACTGAATACATTTCCTTCATATCCCAAGTTTTGGCTGTCTTGAAGTAGCAAGTCTGTAAATGTGGTCAGTTCTCCTGTGTTTCTTTTTCTTTCTTTCTTTCTTTCTTTCTTTCTTTCTTTCTTTCTTTCTTTCTTTCTTTCTTTCTTTCTTTCTTTCTTTCTTTCTTTCTTTTTTTTTGTCTTTTTGAGACAGGGTCTCACTATGCAGCTCAGGCTGGCCTTAAGCTCACTTTGTAGCTAAGGCTGGTCTCGAACTCACAACAATCCTCCTGCCTCAGCCTCCCAAGTGCTGGGATTACAGGGACGTGCCACCATGCCCAGCCCTCTCCTGTGTTTCTTGCCTGGAGTATTTCTTTTTTCCCCACCAACTGCTATTTGGTATTCTGGGGATGAAGACTAGGATACAGAGAAAAGAGATAGGAAGAGTTAAGAGGACAGGGTTGGTCTTTCTTTAACTATCACCTTTATCAGCAGGCTTTGGACTGTTGGAGCAAGAAAATATTGGAACTGTTACATACTAGTTTCACTGACTCATTGGAGGTTTTGCTTCGCTTCTTCTCCTTCACACTTGCCTTGACGTGGACAGATGCATGTCTGTTACTCCTAGTTCTTTGGGATCTCTTCCTTAGCTTTTGTCAGGAATTGACCTGTTGACTTCCCTTCCTTTGCTACTGGAGATTCTGATCCCAGAAGAGGTCCCATTGGAAAGAAATCCCAGTAACGCTATGCTTTGGTTTTCTTTCCCAAGTCAACTTTGTTCTTTATTTTTGCTTATTTATTAATTTTATTGAGAAACAAATAGCAATGAGACAATTTCAAAACAGGTTAGTAGGAGAGTTAGAATAATTAATGCATTGCATGTCGTTGTCTTTGTAGTAGTTGTTCATAGTATGAGATGCAGACATGATATCCTGTTTACAAACACTATTAGAACAAATATTTCTATTGATTGAATTAAGAGAAAGTAGCTGTATATCTATCCTAACTATTTTGAATATACAGATACAAAATGGGCATTCATTTGTATCCCCTTTTTTGTTTAGTTTTGTCATTTAAATATTATAGGTGTGTGAATTCAGCAAAATATTCCAAAATAGTCCAATAGTCCATAATAGTGGTGGGTTTTCTGTGAGAGTGGTAATGTCCAAAGTTGTTGACTTGAGCCTTCTACAACTCAGCATGTTAATATGGCTTTACTTTTTATACTTCATTTTTAGTATGAAGTAAGCAGCTGCACTGAAGATGGCAGTTGGGTCATGCTTGGAGTGCCTGTCATTTTGGTCTTCTGAATACATGCTGCTTGTCACGACATGCCAGTTGCTGCCATGCTGTCTCTTGGGTAAATGTTTGTTTAAAAAGTTAGGGGGTGATGAATGAAGGGAGTAGACAGGAAAAGGGGTGTTGCAGGACTGTCCTGCTACAGTGTTGTATATGGTTAGATTTCTAAACTTCTGTGAAAAAAGATGTAATTGTTTATCCTTATTTTTTAAATATATTTTAATTTTTTTCTTCATATGCTGTAGGGACTTAAAGTTTAACATATCATTATTTGATGAAAAGTACCTGTTCCATTTTATAGCTAAGATGTTTGAAACTCAAGACAGATAGAGAGGTTAAGCTCAACAGCCTAGTTTGTAGGGTAATAACAATAAGCTTCTCTTCTGAAGGGTTAACAACCTAAGTTTGCAGACCAAAAATTAGAGAAAAAGGAGGGCTGAAGGACAACCAACACATTGGCCCTAGTCTTTCAAGGTTAGTGAAGACTCAACCTTCTTTTTGATCACAGGAAAACTCATTCATACCTCATCTACCATTCTGAAAGTCCATTACAATCCCACCCCTATTGGTACTTCTTAGGCTGCTAGTTAATTAGTTCTCAGTTTTTCCTTGTGGAGCAGAGATGATCGAAAATGTCAGTGGACTAATTCTCTGTCTGGAAAAGATTAAACATCAACTTTTCCAAACAACATCACAGAAAAGTCTTTTCCCAGGCATCAGCATTACCTATTCTTCCCCTAGGAGGCAGTATGCCTGCAATAGAACAGTTCATTGTACAGCAAATCTTTCTCTGCTGTGCTCTTCGATCTGCCTGAGAGGTTCAAGAGTTACAGAACTCATCCTCAGAATTGTTTTTATGAATTCTTCTGGTGCTCATCTGCAAACTTTCCATGTGATTTCACATTTATTGAAACAATGATACCTCACTGAAAGTGAAATTAAAAATTCTATTCCTTGAGTACATTCCACGCACCCAAAAATGTTTTCCCACACCAAGTTGTACAAGCTCAGTATGAGTCAATTTAACCAAACTCAACATGATTAAATGAAGCTAACTATTAAATTTATTCCAGGAATCTGCACTAACAGGGGATATGGCGCTCATAGGAAAGATAGTCAAAGAAGGAGCAACAAAGAAGAGGTTTCCCAGAGGAAAAATAGTTTAATCTTTTGTATGACAAAAAATGGAAGACGTATTGACAACCACGCTGTGGAATTGGAGAGGAGCTCATCGAGGAGAAAGATGAAAGTGTGAGTTGATGGGAAACCTGGTATTCAGTATCCCTAAGCCTCCCTCTAGAGATTTGCAAAAGATGCTTAATATACTCTTTGTACCTCAGGAGATAGAAAATACACGAGCCATGTACAGACTGGCAGTAAAACGCTTGTGCATTTTAAAACCTAGTGTTAGTATTAGTTAATTTAAGGTGAAAGTTTAAGAAAATGGATAACTGAGAGATGCCAGGAGCAAGATCCTTTGTAGTAGTTCGAGTAGGTCAAGCTTCTTTAACAGCTATGCGCTCATTTTGTAAAAGCTCTGTGCACAGCAAAAAGCTCAGTGATGATTTAAAGTCACTTCTTGTGCATGTGGCTCTGTGCAAGTGGCATTTCTGACTAATAGGCAGCTTGCCTCAAAAGGCAGCCCCTCTGACAGCTTTGACTTTGTCAAGCCCTGTGTTCTTTATCCAGCTGGTGAAAGGGAAAGATAGCAAGAAGAAGGCCAGGTACTGAAGGCATCCATCATTTTTACTTCCTTTCCATCTACGTGACACTGTTACCTATCCACACCTAAGCAAACTGCAAAACCAATTTCCTTTTGGACATCTGCTTCCAAATTAAAACTCTATACTAATGAAAATAAATTATATATTGGTGATGAGTTAGCATTCTTTTGTTCTTTAACATTGTGCAAGTTAATCCTGCTATATCAGCTTCACTGGATAAAGAAATACCCGGCAGGTTGGGCAAGAATAGTTCGTAGTATACCAGGTGAATGGTCCCGAGCATGCTCCTCTCTGTATTATTTTCCTGCTGTGAACTAAGCGCTTTTGCCCTGTTGCCCACTCTGCCATGCATCACGCTTCTATGTTGGAGCCTGCAGACCCTGGCTGAAGCTCCCCAAACCAAGAGCCAAGCTAAGGCACTCTTCCTTTAAGTGGTGGGTGTTGAGGGTTTGGTTTCAGCAAGAGGACATCTGACTGATGCTCATATCATCACCTTCACTACTATGGGCCCTAGATGAGGTATAGGTGCTACACAGCCAGCAACAATTTAGACAGTACAATGTCTGATGGTATTTTCATATTGAAAGTCTTAAAGGTGCCATGTGACTGACACTTTTCTAGATATGATACCTGTACTCATAACAGCTCTATGCGACAATTACCATAACTACACTATAGATGCTGATGAGAAAATGAAGGCTTTCAGATGGAGGTAAGTAGTCCATGGTCACATAATCTTTGTGTGGCAAATGCAGGACCCTTGTCTAGGTAATCTGATCCCTGAGCTGTGTTGTTAACCATTTTAACCAAGTACCTGGTCATATATGTTGAATACATTCAAGAATTTCTGCTGATTTCTTTGTGTTTGATAAGGAAATGAGATACAATGAGTCACATACTATTAATGATGAACTTAAGCCAGATGGCTTCAGCTAAAGGATATTTCCAGCTACCCAAGGGATGAGAATCGTTTCCCCTTCCAGAAGCGGTGGCTTAGCTCATTTGCAGATTAGTTGTCTATTGATGTATCAGCTAGATCGAAGCAGGATAAAGATAGCGCTTGTGACATCCAGTGGATGGAATGGAGTGTGAGACAAGGTGTTGAAAATGACAGCTAATAAGCTCGATGTGTGTGGGTGAATGTAAAGGATTGAGGGAGCACTGAACTGTCTACTTCACAGAAGCGTGATACTTGCTAAGACGCCACTCACTGCCTGCTGCTTTCCCTTCTGATGTAGCCCAGAAATGATGGTGTCGGGCTGTGGACGGTTCTCAGCTGCTGCTGCTCCCGAGGGACAAGGATGGAATGACACTAATTAAGAGGTGCAAAGCTGTGAGCGCCATTTGCCCTGCCCTTTGCTTCTTCCCCAATGCGATGGTGAGCTTTGACATCTGCAAGAGAGGTAGACGGAGGAAATCTTTTAATTAGCTTCTTTCACTGTCATGTACAGAGCTCCAATTACAGAATGTTGGGATGAGTCAGGAGTGATTTTCTTTTCCCATACTCTTTAAACATAAAGTAACTCCAAATTCTGTTGCTAATTTTTTGGTCATATTTGGTACTATATTTAGATGTCCAAATAAGTGTAGCTGAATGAAAAATAACTTTGACTGAGTAGCAGGCAGAAGAGTCTCTCTTTGGGAGAGAACGAAATGAATGTAGACATCACTTGGATAAAACATTTAGGATGCAGAATATGGGGCCTTGGGAAAATGACTAAGGAAAGCAATAGTGTTATCAAGAAAGAAGGTTGCATGTAAATATTTTACATAAGGGGTAAGCGGAAATTTGGGAAAGGGCAGAAGCACAGGAGAGAGAAAATCAGGCAGAGCAGTGGGAGCACAAGCTGGTGGGATGATGCTAGCCAGCTGGAGACTGGATGCCCCTGTGTCCCCCCTCGCCCAGAACAAAATGATGAGACTATTTTAGATGCAGGAGAGCAAGAGAAGAGGAGACCAACAATAAAGTTGAGAAGGAATTTATTTCAGAGAAGAGTCTCAGTTTTCTGCCATGTATGACCTGAGTCTTGGGTCAATTTCCTTTCAGTCTGGAAGAATGGCCTTCACAGACACCTGAGTGCCACAGAAGAAAAGCACTGCACACCGCAGGGGATTCCTGTGGTCACATATAGAGAAGGACTGCAGTGAAAGGCACATCGGCTGGCTGGTCAGTGCCGATACATGGCCATCTTCTCCATGGTTACGTACCTCCGCCTGCTTAACTTCATTTCTTGGTGTAATTTGTACCATACCACAGAAGACAGAGCCTCGGTTCTGGGCCAAACATAGATGAGGTGGAAAACTGCTTCTTCTATTAGGTAATTTTGTCTCAGCTTTTTAAATAGCACTTATGATTTGCAAGTGTGGGTTAGTTGATTTCTCTGTTTATTGTCTGTGTATTCAGTAGAAAGCAGGCTGAAAAGCTCAGAGGAGAGTGAAAGTGTCTAGCATGTTCTTGCTGTATCCCCACTGCTCAACTCATAGTCTTAATATAAATGCATTAACCCTTTACTAAATCTTCTGTTTAGAAACTTGGAAGGAATAGGAGTGCAAATAACATTTCTCCTGCTATCTATTGTTAGAATAAGATAGCTCAGGCACTGAGCTATATATGATGATCAACATATACAGTGAGAACTTAAATAAAAACGTTATCTGGATGGACATACTTTCACTAATTCTCCTCTAAATACTCCAACCAGATGCAAAAACACTTGTCCCTTTGCTCTTGCTACTTTCTGAAGCAACTCTTGACGTCCTGTTCTGTATCTGAAATTCTGCTGGTGTGGTTGCCACCATATCCAGAATGGATTAAAAACCTGTTATGCTAATTTTGACTTTGTGGAAGAGCCAGAGGCTGAACCGTGTCAGCTCTTGAGAGTAAGATGCGTCAGACACACAGCGATTCTCATGGGTCTGCCTTTGTGTTGGAAGGTGCCTGGCAGCAGCATTAACCGTATTTTTAATCACACCTCACAAAGGGACTAGTTTGGCTTCTAATTCTAAGCTGCTTCTCTGCATGACTGAGAATGTCTGTCAGGGAATAGCACTATTTTGTTAAATGATACTTAAGAAAAGGAAAAGCAGTTGCTATGCTTAGAATCAAAAATGACAAAGTCTAGAATGATCATGAAGACAAAGATACCTGCAGAAGAAACTAGAAGGAATAAGTCAGACCATCAGAAAGGGGAGAGAAAAACAAACAAACAAACTAGCAAACAAACAAACAAAAGAAAACCAGAAATCATAAAAGCCAAGACTGGCTAAAGGAACAAGGAACTCCCTGTTTGAGTATGGTAACCAGTTTTTGAACTGTTGGTCTCAATTTAAAATTTAGAAATGGGAAGATATTTAGTTATTTCTTATCGGGGGGAATAACTGTTAATAGAAGCAGACTTGATCTGTTTGCAGAGTTTAAAACAATGGCAAGAAGTAGAGGGAGCCAGGCTCCTAGGTGGTGCCAAGGAAGAGGATTCACCTAGGATTTCATGGTCCAGAGTCTCTGGACCACACAGTCACTGAAGCAGACTTTGGGATGATCTTTTCTGACCTTTACCTTAGGTTGTATGTATTAAAATATTTTCACTATTACCATGAGCTATGAAATTTTATATGCATATTTTTATTTGATAAAAGTAATTCTAAGCATAACCACAGGCAAATTTGCCACTGGGTTTACTTTGGTCTTTATAAGAGTACATGGTTTAGGCCAATCCTAAGACCCTCTCTGAGCCCTCATTATCATCATTTATTAAGAAAAATGAGACATTACTATAGTAGCATTTTAAAAATATGTTTTAGTGAGTGTTGAGATTTTCATCCCGCCTCTTCCAAATATAGGATTTTGTCATCTCTTGGTTTCCCAGATTCCTTTATTGCTCTCAGGGGTTTCTGCAGTTCGTAGTCACACTGCGTGCTTGATCTAGTGTAGCTCCTGATGGCTCATCGTTGGGGAGGTAATACACACTGACACAATTAAGTTCTCACTGGGTGCCCACGGGGAGACCCAGGTGCCAAAGGCCTCTCAATCTAGTTGTGAATACTCACCTCCATGTGGAGATGTGGTAGCTGGAGAAGGCAGAGGGGCAGTACAGTGGCTCCTCAGCCTGCTGAGCTCCTTATCAATGCAGAGTACTTGACTTCGGTCATCAGGCTCTTCCCGTTCACCTCAGCTCCAGTGTCATCGTGTCTGAACTATTTGTTGCTGTGTTCTTAGCAGCTAACTTTCCAAACCTTTCCTGAAGGTGAGGGAAAATATGGGCCTTCCATTCTTCAGAGAAAAGGAAAAAAAAGCAGAAGTTATTCATTAAAGCTGTCTGGACTGACAGCAACTTCTATGTCGGACTGGATCATCTTGAAGGTCTTTTCTAGCTCTAACTTATGCTTAAATTGAAGCCAGAAGCAACAGAATGTTGCTTGTCTTGTTTTTTTTTTTTTTCCTCTTTAACCCTGGGCACACTAATTGTACTGAGAAAACTCAAGGCCCTTTAGGACTTAGATCTATTAAAACATTCAGATTCTAAGTCACCAAGGGAAGTGAATACAGCTTGTAACCTAAATCTTTATAACTGTGGCTTAGTGGATTTATGACATTCAACTGCTAGTGCACATTACTGAAAAAGATGAGGATGGTCTTAGAAAGCCATTCTCCAAATGTATTACTTGTGAATTTGATAGTCACTAAGTTAATTAGCATGCTGATTCTTCTCTTTTTGTTTTGTTTTCTTTCTAGCAGAAGCAGATTTTATTGGTCGCCAAGGTCAAATGAAGGGGAATGCAACAACACGGACTCAGAGGCCAGTGTCTATGGACCTGCTCAATGCCAACTCCCTCTGAT
>PVKA01045266.1:0-15634 GCA_004027165.1 Ctenomys sociabilis
TAAAATGAGAATAGACCTGTAGCTCATTTTAGAACTGAAAGCCTGGACATCAATCAATATATTTATGATTCATTGATTTTTTTAGGAAGTTGCTACATTAGTTTCTTTTTGCTATTATAACAAATTATCAGACAGTGGCTTAAAACAACACAAATATTATATTGTACAGTAACCAAAAGCAAAAGTCATAAATCATTCAAATGCCCATTAAGTGGATAAACTAAAAGTAGTGCATCAATATAATTATTATTCATCTATGAGAAATACTGAAGCATGTACTCGTGCTGCAAAATGAACTCTGAAATCATTGTGAGTGAAATTTATCTGATACCAAAGGCCATACAGTGTATGATGCTGCTTATTCTACATGCCGCGGATAAGCAATTTGTAGAGGTGTGAAACAGATTAATATTTGATTAGGGGCCTGGGAGATGAATAAAAATAAGGGCTTCCCTGGCAAGCACAAGGGCCTAAGTTCAATGCCTGGTTCTGAAAAATAAAAAGAAAAAAATGTTAACATTTGATTGATGTTGGCAGAAGACAAGGGTGCATAATGGCCAAGGAACTGCTAGTAGCTATGATTTTCCTTTTGGAGCTGACACATTATTTATTGTTTTAGTTCTAATTTTACAGCTTTTCAAAGATATAATTGAAAATACTGTGTCCATTTTATTATATGCAAATTATATCTCATTTTTATCAATATGAAATAAGTGGCAAGCCATATTTTCAACCTTTGCATCTAGGTAAATGATGCATGACATTTTTTGTAGTGTAAATGAAATCTAGATCTTATCTAGTAGATCAAAAAGCAATGTCTGCTTAATTAAAACATGAGGAATTGAATAAATACAAAAGTTCTAGCTCCCACTGTTGAAAGAATAATCTATGACTTGTTAAAATGTGATATTTATCTATAGTGAAAAGTAATTTTGATGATATTCAATAACTGTTTTCTTCCACTTTTCATCAATACAATGTGCTTTACCATGTACACTCTTAAATCATGTCTACAGAGTTAATAATTTTACATTATTTAAGTTTTCACATAGAGCATTTCATTCTTAAAATTTAAAACATTTTCTCTTTAGGAAGAATCTTTTCTTATTGAAGAGAAATGCCAAAGACTGACATGACTGTGCTCCCCATCTCTTTATGAGAAAGGCTAGTGCTAGTTGTGAAATGACTGGGATTGATCCTGTGGCAAGTCTGCTAATTACTGGGCATCTCCTTTTTTCTCAGCAGCTTCCAGGGTGTGATGGCAAATGTAAAACTTCAAGGCATGTGTCTGTCTCTGTTAGTCACATTGCCTAGGTTTTGATAGTGTAACATTAGCAAGATTTCAGTGTTTATTACATTAAACTACAGGGGAGCACAGGTGTGTTTTTGATGAAGTGAGGTACATGGAATGCATTATTTTATGTAGCTTATTCCTAGTTCTAATTTCTCCACTTCTGTGTCTCTGTCTCATTCAAAGCAAGTGTTACTTATGGTGGTGAATGCTCTTGGAGTTTCTAAAGCTAATCTATCATTGCCATAGCTCTTTGAAAACATGCTAAGCATGAATATCACATTATGAAAGAAAAAATAGACCCCAAGTGTACCATAAGTGAGCTACCAGAAAAATCAATGGAGGAACCTGAAACAAAACCCCTTTCTCACAGCTTCCTTCAGAGTGGTCTACTTACAAGACCACAGATAATCTTTCATATAGTGCACAAAATCACTTCACCCATCCCTGAAAGTAGCCACTCCTGAAGAGGACCGCACTATCAATTTAATAGGACCAAGTCAAGGAATCCAATAATGAAGGACAGAAATCCAATACAAGTAAACTACTTGATGTTGCTCATCTCCCAAATTGCTTCACGGATGTCATTTCATCAATCCAGAGTGGTATGTTTCCTGCTAAGAACCAATATTTTAACAGACACCCCTGTAGTAAATGAGAAACCAGCTTAGATCTAGAACCGCAAACTCTTCTTTATGGAAATCAGTCCGCCAGCATTTGTCACCAGCCTGTCATGAGTCCTGCACATGCCAGGTGCTACATATGATGTAAGAAATGTGAAAGACATGATCATTACCTTCTGAGAGATCAAGTTGTCACTGTGACTCTGGCCACCTCATGCCAGCAGTGTTGCTTTTATTTTGGCATGAGAAGAGCTTGAATATGTATTACCTGACTCCAAGAGAAAAAGGTCAGTCCTTTCAGAAGTTTATACTTTTCTTCATTAATTCAAGATATTCTTCTTTGGGACAGGAAAGTGGGGTGATATTTTTCAGTTACCATCGTCTGTATTCAGAGCAACCAGAAGTGAATGCATAAGAGATAGAAATTTAATTTCATATAAATCTAAGACAGAAAAGAAATATGAACTCATTTGAGCTTCAGGTTTCTGTTGAAAACTAGAGACTCTAATTACAGACTATATTATATTTGTACAAATTACAAATATAATTGATTAAATGTGAATTGTTGATGCATAATCTAACATTTGTGTAAGATTAATAACAAAAGGAACAGAAGTCTTCACTTCAGATACCAGGACCATCAATTGAACTAAGAGATCTTTTCAGTAAATATTTTCAGGAAATGCTTCTGCATTCATTCATTCATTCACTAACTCAGTTAATACTTATGTTAAAGCAAACCTAGTTAGTCAGAGTACAAACCAGTGTACAATGCTTTACTGCCTCAATTCCTTCTTCCTTTGTGGAGGTGGTGGAGATTTTTTTTTAAAGAAAATATGGCTTTTCATCATGTATAAGTGAATATAAAGATATATATATTGTATTTTAGTATGGGGTCTACAGGTTCTCACTATGTAAAATGGACTCTTAGTGGTCCTCCTGTTTTCAGACACCCAAGCACTGGGATTACAGGCACAAGCCACCACACCTAGTCTCATTCACCATCTCAGCACACCCGGGGAGAAGAGAAGGGCTGGCACTGCATGCTGGGAATTGAACGCCAATCCCTACATCTGCCTAAGCAGGTGCTTTAGTCCACTGAGCTATGTGGCCAGACTGTGACTTTATATTTTAATGCATTGTCAAGAGCATGGTGGTAGAAATTTACTCACTCTATATCAATGAGTTACTTGGCCATTTTGTGACATATTGTAAGGTCTTTATTATTTATGTTATCTATAGTAATAGTTGATTTCTTTATAAATCATCTTTATCTGATTATCAGCTACCTTTATTTGGCTCAACCAAGCAAGTGTACCTAAATGGGGACCGGAATAGGGCTCAAACTATTATTTTTCTTCAGCAATCTTCTGATTTTATTTTTTGAAAGGCCAGAGAGCTCTGTACAGATTTTATCTCCTCTCCACTGTCTGCCTCAGAGGAAAAATGTTTGTAACAAAATGTTCTTTATTCCATAAAGCAGTAGCTTTCAATTAGTCCTTAATAAGAGTCTCTGACTGGTGGAATTAGGATAGAAATCAGAGCCAAGATCCCAATTTATCACCATGCAAGTGAATGGCAGGGATTCCATTATCCAATCAATCTTGCCTCTCATTTCTGCAAAGGTCAGGATGTGCCATCCTTGCTTATAAAACACCACTTCTGCCTCTTCGCTCTACTTTAACCTTGTCCCAGACAGATCAAGTTCATTATGAGAAAATTCGTGCTAAGCATTGGCGTTCTGTGCTCTGTTCTACCTTACAGTTCAACACTTGGAGACTTTCAGGCAGCCTGAACAACCGCGTCCTTAAACACATTTCTGTACAGAAGATAAAAAGTTTGCTACATGTATGTCCAAGTGCACATGTGTTTGTAACACATCTGTGCAAAAAGTCTCCTTGGGAGAATGTGATCACAATTATTTTGATTTCCTCCCAAAGCAGTAATGATTAGCCCATATTTTTCTTGGAAAAACAAAGTGATTCACTTCTTTCTTCTAAAGTTTATGACAGCAGCATCCTTGAGAAATGATACAAATTTCTAATAGTTTTCAAGCTGTAACTTTCTTTTGTCTAACTTTTAATTTATTTCTTCTGGGCTGGCCAAATAGCTCAGCGAATTAAAGCCCCTGCAAGCAAACTCGGGGTCTGGGGGTTTGATTTCTGGGCCTGCCATGCTGGCCGTGCCTCCAGGGCATAATGAGAGGGCAATTGAGACTGGGCATGGTGATCCGCACCTGCAATCCCAGCACTTGGGAGACTGTAAACAGGCAGATCACTATGAGTCCTCTCTAGTAGTGAGACCCTGAACATCCTGTAGTCTGTTCCCTAAAATACAAAAATAAATAAATAAATAAAATAAAAAATAAAAATATTACTTAATTTCCACAGCATCTTATTTGGAATATTTTAATATGAATATGAAAAACATTAATATTCCCATTATCTGTAAATAAATTTCAACCTCATTACATTTTCCCATTCCCTGGCCCACTGACTATAATATCCAGACTGCACGTTGTGTGCCTCACGTATGGAGCATAAGAATTCTATTACATTATGGTATATTGGTCTGATTGATTAGCAAATGTACCCAAAGTAATTCATAGTACCTACATCTTAAAACTCGTCATACTTGTCAATTTTTGTTTAACACTCCAATGATACAAATATGAGATTTCTTTTTTTTCCTTCTTTTTCTAATGTATATAGTACAGGGTCTACAGGGTCTCACTACACCAATTGGATTCGTACTGATCTTTTGTTTTCAGCCTCCCAAGTGCTGAAATTACAGGCACGCACCCCTATACTCAGTTTCAGTCACCCTCTCAGCGTACCCCAGAGGTGGGCCGCTGCACCCCCCTGGTGATCAAACCTCAGTTCCTCTGCCTGCCTAAGCAGGAGCTATAGTCCACTGATGGATTTGGCCAGCGTAATATGAGATTGAGTTATATTGCTTCTTTATGCAAATATATTCTTGTAATCTAAGTCATAATGATTTCCTGGTATATTTTATAGGATTCTTCTGGAGACCTAGTATGGAAACTGTTACATGTGTCTTAGCAAACAGGAAAAACATGAAACTTTTGAGAATAAGAAATTGTACAGTCCCCTCTCCCAGAAAAAGCCTATAAAAAAATAAAGAATTTTCCCAAACTTTTTCCTTTCTTATAGGGTATAGACTTTCAGGCTTGGAGTTTTTTCAATACCTCTTTTCTCTTTCTTTATAAAAGACAAATAGCACCTAGGACCTTCTTTATTGACTTCTAGGGGATCAGTTTCTGAGAACTGAGGTCTGTTATCTAATTTCCGTTTCAGACTCACCTTATGCCTGCAACTTATAAAGTCTTTCACACTGACTGGAAGGCAGAACACTGTCCCTTTCACTGTCCTTTCTATTGCCCCAGAAAAGAGTGCTTTCCTTTCTCTCTTGATTTCTGGTTGTAGAATTCTGGAGTCCGGGCTCATGTGCTTGCTCACTTCTCTACCCATCTGTCTATCCTTAGAGAGTGTCTTAGGTTTCCATGATGATTTCCACCCCTCTCTAAGATGAATAACCTCTTTTCATTTCTTTAAAAAGATTTGCTATGACAGGAACACTTAATTGAAATCAAGCCTGTTAAAATTTTTCCATTTGTACAATACATTGTCATTGTTACATACACAATGTCATGCAGCCAATATCTAGAAATTATTTATCTTACACACTTGGAATTTTAAACTCATTGATTAATACTACTTCATTTCTCCAGTGCTTCAGGCCCCAGCAACCATCACTGTATTCTTTGTTTTCTAAGTTTAACTATTTTTATACTTTATATAAATGGGCCCATGCATTTTCTGTTCTTCTTTGAATGACTTATTCATTGAGCATAATGTCTTTAAGATTGAGTCATGATTTCTCTTCTATTCCTTTCTGAAGTATTGTGTATTGAGCTCTCTCATATTTTCTTAAACTGTCAATCATAGCTAGCATGGCTTTGCATTTTCTATTTGAGCTTAACAGATACCTACAATCTATTCTAGGAAAACTGGAAGGTCCACCATAGGTGGAGTCACTCCCCTGCTGTGAGCGATTTTCACAGTCCCATTCGAACTTTTAGCATCACACAGGCAGGCAGTAGAAAGCATCTCTAGGATATCAGAAAAGGCAATTTTGATCCCTCTCATTCTGTTCACAGAGATTATTTCCATAGAACTAGGTCGGCTTTTCAGTTCCTTTCTGTGTTTTCTAGTTCAGCTTGCTGCACATTGCCTCACCTTTGTAAAATAAACAAACATGGAGGGAGTCTGGCCAGTTCTCTCACATCTGTGTTTGTATGTTACTGCTTTGCTTGTGGAATAACGTGAAGGCTATAAAATCTGCACAATAACATTTTATGTTGCTCACTCACAACCCCTTATTGTACAGTTAACTTTAAGACGATGATTTATTTTCAGGGTCATTTAAATGTCACACACTAAAAATATAAGTCTGCTATAAGCAGAAATATAGTATTGTAAGTTGAATATCCCTTATCCAAAATGCCTAGGACTGGAAATATTTCAGATATGGAAATTGTCAGATTTTGTCATTTTTGCATATACCTAAGAAACCTTGGGGTAAGCATCCAACTCTAAACATGAAATTCATTTATGTTTCATATGTACTTTGTATTCACAGTGTGAAAATAATTTTTGTAGCATTTTTTTGTGCACTTACATTTTGACTGCAACCTGTCACATGTGGTTAAGTATGAAGCATGCCGAGAGTATGTCAGATCTTGGAACATATTGCATTTTCAGTTTTCAGATTAGTGATGCTGAAGTTGTATACATTTTTAAAGAACTAAAATGCTATGCATTTTGTCTTTACAAATAATCTAGAGTACATCCGCATAAACAACTGGTGTTTGGCATGGGGCCTTGTGGCTTCCCTTTGTTAAATACAATCTACATTGGGAGAAGAACTGTTTGTGACATTCTTGAAGGAGGCGGGAACCAGGAAGGAGAGAAAAAGAGCATGTGCATGCTGCAGCCATTACTCTTGTTAATTTGACTGAATTAAGAGACCCTTGGAGAGGTGATTGGCTCATTATACTCATCGGTGGATAAACGTGTGTGAGGACGGAGAGTCCAGCTGGAGGAGATTGGTCACAGGAGTGGGACTGCAACGCCATCTCAGGGCCCACTCCTCCTGCACTCAGCTGCCTGTCCTCCGTGAATGCGCAGCTTTTCTCTGCTACACCCTTCTCTCATCATGTTCTTGCACTGGAGCCAGTCAGTCATGGACAGAACTGTCAGGAGTCAGGAGCCATAATCAAACTCTTGTCCTTTAATTTGAAGATGTTGGATATTTTGTCCCAGCCACAGGAAAGCTGATCAATACCCATGGCCTAAGAATATATTTATCTCCCCTCTAGGACGAAAAGTAACACTATGTGGATGACATATGTTTAAGTCGGTTTTTCTTTACTATAATGAAATATCTGAGACTAATTACTTTATAGGGATCTTTTCTTTTTCAAGATTTAAAGGGTAAATATTTAAACAGCATAAAATAGGCCTTGGTGAAGGACCCTCTGGTTTATGTCACATGAGAGTGACAGTGCATGTATATCCTTCTAGGCCCGTGTTTCCTCTAAGCCCCCATCATTATAAAGTCACCGAGATTCAATCAGGGGAGTGCCTCCTAATGATTTAATTTAATCACTTCTAGGAGGCCTCACCTCAAAGAAAGCACCATAGTCAGATTATGGTTATACTGAGTTTCTATTCTCTTCATATTATTAACGTAAGTAAGAGTTTGAGAATTAAACCCCTCGTTCTTTTAGGATTAGGAGGATGGAAGGATGGCCCCATTCAAACTATAGTAATGACAGTTTAGCTGTGCCTAGGTGATGACCTTTACATTAAGGATGCAATTATTTTAAACATCATTAATAATATTGCAGACAGAAGAAAAGCAGTAAGTATTGGGGCTGGGGAGATGACTCAGTGGAATAAGTGCTTCCCTGGCAAGCACAAGGGCCTGAGTTCAATCCCTGGTTCCACCAAAAAAAAAAAAAAAAAGAAAGAAAGAAAGAAAAGCAATAAGTGCTATACACAGTTGGAAAACCAAAATTGGAGAATATGTAGCTCAGTGCTCCTCAGTAAAAAATTCAATATTCTTTTCCAGCAGGAGGGCCAGTCTGTAAGTCTTCTGTCAAAGTACAAGCAGCAATGTGATTTTAAAGCATAACCTCTTTGATAGTCAGTTTCTTCTGTCATTTATATGAAAAGATAACAGTTCCCTGAATTTTTTATGTGAGGACCTTTTACTCTTAGCCCAGATTTGGAAAATTCCTAATGAGAGGAAAGCTAATTCAAATTCAGCAATGCTGTGAAATGAAATTAAAATTTCATTTATCACAACAGTGCAACGTTCACTTGACAAGACCAAAAATGCTTTGAATTATGTTATTCATTGAGACCACAGACACAATATGATATTGGTATTTACTTGTGGGCACTTTTGAAATAATGCTTCATCTTGAATCAACATAGCCACGTGGGAAAGCACTGCTCTTAGGAGAGAAGTACAGATAGACAAATTACTATTTTAATTAACTTTCCATTTGCTTTAAAGTTTAATACTCTATTTTAAACTATTTTTGAAAATAAAATTCAGCATTTTAAACTTCATTTTCAGGTTTATAACATCAATATTAAAAACCTAGTACATATTTAAAATAATTAGTGATTCTTAATTAACCACACATGATGAGACTTTCATGCTATTCTGATGAAGTGTTTAACATTACTGTACAGCTAAAGAAGATGGTGTGTCCAAATGCCTGACAAACAGAAGGCAGTGAGGAGTCAGACCTGAACATATGAACTAAAACTGACATTGAACCAACATCTCTGTGTGTTAATAACTAGGCTCTGAATCTCGAGAAACATTGACTCCAAGCTCTACCTTGTTGAATGTCCATTACCCAGCATGTCAGACATAATAATTTTCCTGAGGATATCAATAAATGTGTAGATTTTTCTTAACCCCCATTTTACAAAGGAATTTTGAACACCCTGAAAGTATACGATTGTTCATACAGTAGACCTGAGAGTTAGCTTCCTGAGGGATTTCTCACTTTTTGAAATTATAAAAGGAGTCTCGGTTCCCAGATTCTAAGCATAAAATTCTCAAGCATCATCAAACAGATAGACAAGTTTGAAAAAATCAGTTTTTAGTTTTTGCGTTTTAGAAACTTAGAATTACGATCATCCTTCAGCATTTTCAGGGACTTATTTCAGGACATTCCACGTATTTCAGGACATGGCACATGCTCAAGGTCCTCATGTAAGAGTCTAGTGATTGCATATGATCTATGAATATCTTCGTCCATATTTCAAACCAACTTTGGAATCCTTTAATACTTAATGGGCTATAAAGAGTATGTATAGAGTTGCTGTATTACGTTGATTATGGAATAATGATAACTTAAAATCCAAACATCTTTAATACAGATGCTTTAGTACAGGTCTATTTGTTTTACGATACTTTTGATTGCCATTTCTTGAAGCCACAGATGTGGGCATGTGGACAAGAGAGTTGACTGGATTAACATTATCTTCACTACTGAGGCATGAATGGAAGCATTAGCTTCATTGAATTTTAATTTTTTATCTCTAAAGATCATAACAACTTTATCTGATGTAAATGATCATGATGATCAAGATTTAAAATACAGAATGCCTTTGACAAGAGAAACTATGAGATGTAAAGTTCTGTACCACATTACTGGGGCATCACTGCTGACCAGAGACAATAAATGAGTACTGTTGTACAGCGAGTGAGACATCTGCAGTAGGAGTGAACTTTAGCATTGCACATGATGCATTATGTGTAAGTACATATAATTATAAAATTGAGAGAAATGGAAATAAAAATTCTTTAAATAGAAGTATGTTCCAGACAGTTAGAGCATCAGAATAGAAGAGAGCAGAGATTAGTTGCTGTCTGAATTACAAAAGTAATTTGGTAAATTCAGAAAGATTGGCACCTGGAGAACCTGCGAGGAAAGAAAGAGGGGGAAAAAGAAGACCTGAGTAGGTAGAGAACGTCTAGGAGGAAAGTGCTTTGACTTAAGGACTGAGGATCCGAGAACTAATCACAGGGAAGTTTTTAGAACTTCTGCAAAGATTTGGAAGGGAAGGAAAACCTATACTGCATTGCTGACTTCACCACCTATTGGGACCCTGGATAGAGATCTGCCAGGACCTCTAGTCCCAGATAGGCCTCTGTGCCGATTTTCAAGTTTATTGAGTAGCTTCAGTGTCTAAGAACTTGAGCATGAATGTTTCCACATGGATCTTCTCTTGTTTCACCAGAGCAGAGGCTTATGGCCAGAGAAAATCAAAGGTCATTCACTTTCTATTTTTCTTCATTTCCCTTATTTTTTCTGCCTTTCCATTTCCTTTCCTTTTACTCCTCTATCCTTCCATCTATGCCCACCTCTCTTCCTTTACCTTGTTATCATTTTAGTGCATATGTACAGTAGTACATGAATAGTTGTTGGATTGTGTTTCATTTGAGCTCTGTAATTCCAAGACTGTTACATCCAATAAAAATATCCACCTAGCCCCAGTGAGATACTGCATCAAAGCATATGATATGAAAGTCTGTAGTTGGAAAAGTATATCACAAACAAATATTTAATTAAATTGATTTATTTCAATGAATGGAGACTTATCTAATAATTAACTATAGCTGGGTGTGGTAGCATATGCCTGTAACTGCAGCAGTTGGGGACTGAGGCAGGAAAATCATTATGAGTTCAAGTCCAGGCTAGGTTACAATGTAAGTTCAGCTGAGCTTGAATTACCCTATGAGACTTATTAAAAAATGAATGAATGATTCAATTAATAAATGACTAATTAATGAAAGGAGTTCATGATATGAATCTGAAACTACTAAAATAAAAAAATCTAATTCCCTAATACAGAAGTAACTAATACATAGAATCTATTTCCATGAGAATGAAATCAAATTTCTCTCAGAGGATTTAGATTTTTCAGTGGCATTTCTTAGCCTCTTTGGTCTTATTAAACCTTTTTATTTTCTACCTAATTTGTGCCGTTTAGAAATGATTTTCATTTAACTTTTCCATGGCTCATTTCTTTCCTTCGGAATATTTTCATATGATTCCTTGAAGACCCCATCCAGTAGCATATTTCCATTATAAAGCTATAATATAATAAGCACCAACCAAACAGCAATATGCAGTAGCTAGAACATAGAAAGGACTTCAAGGGAAAGAAATGGGTGCCTGTGTAGTCGGTTTGCATACTTCAATGTCTAGCTGTATTCTTGCCGTCTGGGTGTTTTTGATCATCTGGATAAGATTCCCTGCCTGGGGAACAAGGGCTTTGATGAAACAATTTTCATAGTTCTTAAGGAACAGCTTCTCCTTTATCAAGCTGCTCCCTTCTCCTTTTGATGAGTTTGTGATTGCAATTTTTCACTCACATACCCATGAGGAACAGGTTTTCATTTTTGCTGTCTTTTCTTTTCCTTTTTGATTCATTAAATGTACATTTGTGGTTTCATCAGATAGATCTGTTTCACTGAGTGGATATGAATTTTCCAGGGAATTAAATCATGGAATTTAAAAATGTTTTCCAATTCAAAGAATACAAAATATCCTCACCCCACATCCTATGAATAAAGAATTAATGAAAACAAGAGTGATAGTCCAAGTGATACAGGGAACCTCCAAATGACACAGGGAGAAAAACTTACCTCCCAAACTAAATGGTACCTGGGACAAGTTTGTGTTCTCTAAAACTGAAGAATGAATTTTTACAACAGTGTAGGTTATGAAGAGAATTTATTTCTTGAGGGAAAGTAAAGTTCTATCCGAGTGAGGGACACTATGGGGGCCCCCGAGTACGTGGTCCCCCGGAAGCTGTCTCTTCCAGGGACTCTTATAGAGGAAAACCATGCAGTGTGGCATGTCTAAAGTTGTGGAGAGCATGGAAACTTGCTTAGCTGGGCATGAGGTGGGAGAAAACTATGATCAACCAATGAGATTACAAGCACCGCACCATTGCTCAGGTAAAATTGATTAAATCCAGTATCAAATGAGGAAGCAAATCACATAACAAGAGGACATGAATACAGGACAAGATCTTTTCCTGTTGAGGGCTGGGTTAGTGACTTAGTTGGACTCTTTCAAGGTGACTGATACCTAGTTAGAATATCAATCCCTGATACCCACCTGGAGGGAAGTATGTAGCTATGTTTTCATCTTTTGTCTTGGTCTTGAAGTGTGACCCATATGGGAGTGTCTGTCTCTTCCCAGCTGTAAAATCGCCTTATCTTCCATCTTGTCTCCTTGAGGGCCTGGCCCTGTCTGACTGCCTATAATATTTCTATCTAATTTAACTGCCTACAACACAACTATGACTTTGTTGTAGTCATACTTGAGTATGAGATTGCCTTTTGCTCCTTCTTTTTGTCATTTTTTATTTCAGAGAGAACTCTTAATTTTGATTTCTATGATGGCTTTTTGTGAAAGTTTGATAGTAGGTATCTATATCACTGCAATCAGAGCCTCTCTGTAAAGAATCTATTTTTCAGGTAGAAATCATATTTTCTTAGTCATTTTCCTATTACTTGTACAAAATATCCAACATTTGCAATTTAAAGGAGGAAAGGTTTATTATGTCTCATAGTTTCAGGAAGTTTAGTCTCTAGTTGGCAAGACAGGAGATAGGAAAGGAATGGAAAAAGATTCACAGCATAGGAAAGTTCAACCCAGGACAGCTAGGAAACAGAGAGAGAAGGAGGAGCCAGGGACAAGAATGATCCCTTCCAGGTTTGGCCTTTGCGGCACTACCTCTAATCAAACCCTACCACCTGAAGGCATGTCAGCTGGGAACTTATCAATAACCTTACATTAATGAAGAATACAGTTCCCTCCTGGTCAAATTACCTTCTAAACACATAAGGCTTTAGGGAATATTTTATATCTTAATCATAATTGCTTTCATCTGGCCCCCAGAAAAAACTCATGTCAGGACATTACACAAAATTTATTTAGTCTATGTCTGAGTCACCAAAGTCTTGACATTTATAGTATTACTATACAATGCAAGTTCAAGTCTCCTCTTAGATTTAAGGCAAACTCTTTGTTATATACATCAAAAGAAGATTAAATGTTTCAGCATACAATGACACTGGATGAATAGTCCCATTTCAAAAGATAGAAATAGAGAACTAGAGAAGTATAAGGTCAAAGAAAGACAAAACCATAGGATGGAAAATATTGTAGCTCCATACCAAGGCCACAAGACAGATCATGATGAAATACAAGGTCTAAAGGATATGGTAGCTGGACCCTCATAGCTATGCTGGTTGTAACCTATATTATCTTTTAGGCAGGTTGTGCTTATTGCCAAAGACTATTATCAGCAAATATTTCAGATTCCTTGTATTCTCCTACTTTCTGGGGTCTCCACTGTAGTTTCAGCCTCACTCTACAGCTTTATACATTGTCCTTAGAAGTGTTCAGCCTGCCCTCCCAGGTCATCTTCTGAAATGTGGCTGGAAGCCTTTATAATCCCCCAACTCTTACATTCTGAGACACCAGCACCATGAGGAGGATACCAGGGTCTGCTCCAGTGGGATACATCACCAAGGCAGTCTGATGGCTGGGCTCAGGGACTCACTTTCCTAGGCTTCTCTGTGTTATCAAGGTACCCTGATGCTTTCTTCTCAAAACAAAGTCTTTCAAAGATGCTTCGACTTTTGACCCTTTGAGTAGTGAGACCTAGCAATTTCTGAGATGTATTCAAATCACCTTTCTTATTGTACTGACACAAAGCATTTGAGATCTTTTCTGTGCTAATATTGTCAGTGACTATTCTTTCCAATGACTCAACTTTGCAGGTACTTCTTTTCTGGAAATATAGAAAATTTTTATGTATTCCTAGTCTGCCTTTTGCTTCTGATTCTCATTGTAGATCTGGCTAGAAACAACTTGGAATATCATTGTCACAGCCTACACTTTGAGCTGCCTTGAAATAGAGGAGCAGTGGTTTATTGTGGCTCACAGGTTCAGAAATTATACTCCATGCTTAGACTGTAAAGCAGAAATGGCACAGCATGGAAGAAGGGAGCTGCTCATCCCATGGCAGCCTAGACGGAGAAAGAGAAGAGAGGAGCCAGGGACAGGATTCCACCCCTTCAGTTCACACCTCAGTGCCTGGTCTTCAACCAAGTTCCACCTCCTGGTAGTAAATCAAAATTAAGTCAGCTTTTAGGCCTAAAGCTGAACATTTTGTTTACTCTGAAATAATAGAGCTCATTTCTAGAGGATACCTCTTCAAAAAATCATGCTAGACATGATTTTCTAGGTAGATCATACTTTTTTGCCTTATTCCTGATTTTATTTTGTTTTTTATTCATTTTAGCAAGAAAAAAAGATAAAATAGTAATGAAACAGTTTCAAAACAGGTTAGTAGTACAGTTACAATAATTAATATATTAGATATTGTTGTCTTCGTAGTACCTATTCAAAGGATAAGATACAGACATGATATCTTGTCTAAACAATATTAATACAAATCTTTCTTCTCACTGAACTAAGAGAAAGTAGCTGTATATCTATCCTAACTATCTTGTATCAACAACAAAACAAAAAAGGGGATATAAATAACACCATTTTGTTGTGAAAAAATATATGTAGATAGATCTTAATTTTGAAGAAATAGATTATGTGGGTGTGTAGAGTATAAATTAAGAGTCTATTTTCTTGAAATGGTCATATTATTATTAGGAAAAAATATTATTATTAGGAATAAGATGAGAAAAAGAGCAAAACAGTTCCAAGTGGTACATTTGGAAGTAATAAAGGTAAAGATGTTCAGATGTGACTGCTGCTCAAGCAACACACTATGTGGTCCCCACCACCACCATTACCCCAGCTCCATGCTTGTGTATCCTCTGTGGAGGTGGGGTGACTACTTGGGCTTTCATAGAGGGGCAAACCCTTTTCAGCCAGAGCAAACAGCATGAAAAATTTTAAATAGTAGATGGGGTAGCGATGTGTCTCAGAGGTAGAACACTTGCTTTTCTTTTGCAATGTGCTGGGTTCAATCCTTAGCAACAAAACAAAAATAAACAAATCCTGCCAATCATATAAGGAAAAATCAATTCCATGTGATGGAAAATCTCTAAGAGGTCATGTTTTTTCCTCGATTCATCAAAACAGTGGTTCAACAGCTTTTCACACAGGCCAGTTCTCTATCTCCTAATAGCTTGTCGCTGAGGTGAGTTTCTTTGCTACAAGTGCAAATCAATGGAGCATAGAGAATAGAACAATAAAACAATACATGACCAGACATTCAAATGCTTATAACAAAGGTACATGCAACTGAGCAGTTTCTCATTTGCCATCTGACCTTGGGGCTTTGTCAATGTGCATGTTAGCTCTGCTAGTATTGGTAGCTTTAAAAAAAAAAAAAAAAAAAAACATGGGTTTCATTTGCTCTTGGATGAAATGTGGGAGAAATTACTTTTTTAAAACTTTTTTTTACCTACCTCTTCTTACATGAAGTACTTTAGTAAAATTATTTTCTTGTATCTCATGTGAAAACCAAAATGCTTTGTTTAAATGAATATATAATGATATATGCATTGAAGAGTTTATGGAATGAACCCACGAAGTCAGTGAAAGCATCATTTTCATGGTGCA
>PVKA01045267.1:0-15596 GCA_004027165.1 Ctenomys sociabilis
ATATAGAAGCCTAAATCTAACAAGGATAATTTGATTACAGTGACTTCATTATTGACTATTTATAAGTTTATTGACTGTATTAGTGATTATTGTAGTACTATTCAATATTACATAAAACACATCATACTTTTGGAAATGTTAAGAAAGTATAAATTAAGAATTATCACAACTACAAAAATGATAACTATTTGAGGGCATGCACATTAATCATTCAATTTAATAATTCATATATATATATATATGCACTTTTCAATACGTATTGTACATTGCCCAAAATATAAAATCCTTTATTTCAAAAAGTAAAATAAAAAATAAACTTGAGTATATGGCTGTGTTGTAGAGCCTTTGCTAAACACATGCAAGAACCTGGATTAGACCACCAGCACTACTGGAATAATGATCAGAAAAGAAAAAATAAGACATTTTACTCTTCCTCACAAAAAGAGTACATTTGACTTTTATATTTACACAAATACTTCCACTGCACATTGTGTGACATTACTGTAACTGATTCAAGTGCTGTACCCTCATTTTCTTAGCAGAATATGTAGTACATTCAATCACTGCACTTCTTCCATACCTCCACTGTGGCTGTCCCTTGGAGACAGCAGTGGTAAATGAACCTTCACAACTTTAAGATCACACCTCTTCAAAGAGAGGCAAGTCTCATCTTTTCTGGCAACATTTTCACAGTAATTGACAAGTTTCTTTCTTCCTCCTCATTATTTATGTTATTTCAAGTTCCTAGGAAATGTTACTTCTAAAGGTCGGCCACGACTAGGTTATTTGTGTTATTTATAAAGTAACTGCCTCCAAAGAAAAGAGATGTAAACTTATCTAGTATTGCAGGAATTTTTTATCTTGTGTTGATTAAAAAAGCCATTAGTTAGGGCATGTACATGCTTTGTTTTATTTCAGATCCTGACAATGAAGACATGGGCCAGACCACGGAAGTCTTAAGATCGCATGACTAGATTCAGCATGCAAGCTAGACACTGAGCTTGACAGCGACTCTGAACAACACCAGGAGCATCTGCATAATGCCCCTCAGAGTATATTGCATATCATTTGACTACATTGCTAAATTGTTTACAAAAATAAGTGAATTCACAAAATATCTTGGACTTCGTCACCTATCTAGCTATCTATACAGCTATCTAGCTTGCTTGTGTTTTGAGAATTGAATCCAGAATTTATACATAGTAGGCAAGAGCTTACCACTGTGTCATATCATATGAGTATAATGATACATGAATAGGATTATTCCTTCAGGACATTTTCCTATGGAAATTCATCCAAGTGTCAGAGAATAATTACCAAACATTGATCTTCTTAATTCTACATATCATCTATTCTCATACCTCTCTACTATAGTATGCATTTCTAAGTTATGACAGCAGAAATTTCTAAGTACATAGTCTGCATAATCATAATCATTCTTGATTACACATCTGTGCTCCAGATCTATATTTCAGCTCCTATAGAGGGCATCCCTAAAATTGTATTATTTTTTAAACTTGTAGGTTTTTAAATTTATCATCTTAGATTTAACTTTTATGGCAGCTTTTCTAAACTCAATAATAAGAAAACCAAAAGTAAATTAATGTGGAAATATTTGCTTTAAATAACGTGTATAAGTGGCTTTGCAAATACATTTAAAAAGTAAAAAACATAACTGAAGATGTAAAAAGCTGAACACATGTTATACATTCTGTAAACACTACCAGACACCATCTTCTAAAAAGAGTAATTATTTGATCATTAACTGTAAGATTAATTTACCTAATTTATCATCAAATCATCTTAAATGTGAAGTAAAAGTTCCAAGTCAGCTTTGCTTATTTGTTTGTGTTTTGATAATTGAACCCAGGATCCTTTCCATAGTAGGCAAGAGCTTACAACTGAGGAACACTGAAAAGTCTGGATATAATTATTGTCTTTCCTTTCTAATTAAACTTACTGATATTTACAGCTAGGGTACTGAAATTCAAGAATTACTAGGTTTGCTTTTATTAATGTCTTTGTTTTTTGAATCACATTTGTCTAAAATGCTGGCTAATATTTACATTTTTCAGTCATGAATATGACTTTACCTGAGGAAATTTTATTCTGGTTCATTTAATGGCAAAAAAACTGTCAATTAAACTTTCATAAATAATTTTGGGAAATGTTGCTAATATAAGAAGTCAAGTTGAGTTTAAAATACAGGCATAGGGCTGCCCAAATAGCTCAGAAGATTAAAGCGCCTCCAAGCAGGTGCAGGGGCAAGGGGGAGAGGGGGAGTGGCCTCCCCCAGAGTGCACTGACATGCCATTGAGACTGAATGTGGTGGTGCGCGCCTGTAATCCTCGTACTTGGGAGGCTGTAAACAGGTGGATCACTACGAGTCTGACCCAGTAGGGAGACCCTGAACACCCTGGCGACCCTTCCCTAAAATACAATAAATAAATAAAAATGAAAAATAATACAGACATAGGAAATCAATGAAGCTGGGTAACATAACTCATATATAATGTAAAAACATTCTCCTTTGTTTGTTTGTTTGTTTGTTTTTGTTTTGGCTGTCTCAGCCCACCCTGAGGGTGGGGCTGGCCCAGCATGTGGTGCCGGAGATTGAAGCTCTGTCACCTGCGGCTGCTTAAGCCTGCCTAAGCAGACGCTTTAGAATGCTGTTACCTTGCCAGCCCGAAACAGCCTTGTATTACATAGCAGAGAAGACAATGATTACATTTGTGTGCATGTGCATATATTTACTTTAGAAGAAAAAGGTGTGTATAAATGGTCATGTAATTCTTATGTTAACAGTAAAATATAGATAGCTGAGGTCTTAGAATTTAACATTTCCTTATTTCCAAAAGTTACTTAGATAAAGTTAAACCTAACTGGAAGAAAGTTGGCTAGAATATGCAAACATTACAGTGCACAGTTGGTATAATAAAAAGAGTAAATTATTACTATACGTATATTGATATATAAATATCTTTACAAATACTTATCTGATCAAATGCAACAATTAGATTATCTTTATCATCAAATAGAGATAAAACAATCAAAGCTAATTAAGAAGGGACACCAACTTCCTAGCGTAGTATTCAAACTTACATAATGGTTAAAGAACTACTGTTTGTTGGCCTGACACTCTTGTGTTGTTTCAAGATCAAACTACCATGGATATACTACCATTTGGTCTTTGACCTGGGCTATTTTCATGCTTAAACTAGAATCCACTGGGAGTACTGTGTGCGTGCATGTAAGAATGATGCCTCCCAGGTAAAGATAGTGATAGGCGTATCACTCACCTGATGTGAATATACGAAGAGGTTGACAACATGAGTTTTTCCACTTGCAATTCTTTTTCATCTTTTTGTCCAAAAAATTGCATTTACCAATAAATTCAGTGCTTGCTAAATGTTAAATTACTGTGGAAAATATATTAGGATAAGAAAGAACAGAGAGAGACAATCTGTTCACACAATCCTTGTGACAGCTATTTTCGACAATGTTCTTTCTTTAAAGAAAAAAATAGATCATTTACCTTTGCTGGTCATGATCATCAAACAAAATACAAAATGAGTGGTTACCACAGTACAGATCTGCTCTGCAAAAGTGAATGGAGCTCTTTTTATGCATTTCCAAAGAGAACCTTTAGATACAAATATGGTGAATGAAAGAGTCGAAGCATATGCACATTCACAGAAATGTGGAAGCCCACTCATAGTACTCTTAATAACAGAGACATTTGACTTTTGATCCAATATAAACCTCTGGAGTTACTTATACTGTAGGACATTTCAATCAAGCAATCATAAGCAAGCATACCTCACCTGGATGTGTAAGTGGGAAACATCTCAAATATCTGACAGCACTGCCCCATTTTTCCCGTGAGTGCTAAGGGAAAGGAGTAATGTTTTATTGTCTAACATGGGACACTGAAACAGCTGCTGGCTATCTTAAATTCACCTCTCTTTTATAAGAAATTCAAGGATGTGTTAATCCAAACTTCCTCATGAATTTATTAACTTTGTATTATAAGTCAGATAAGTGATAGCATAATGAGTGACTTGTAGGTAGAAGAAAACTTCTTTTGGAACCAAGAACAATTACTGTTGCAGATCCAATTGGTGCTTAATTCAAGACCCTGACTTACTAACCTGGTTTTCAGTAATAACCAGGATCTGGAGTCCTAAAAGAACCCAAGGTCATATTGTGTTCCCTAGGTGCAAATTGGTAGTGACACTGGTCAGAGCAGAATAATGTACTCCAGTCAGTTTTTAAAGAAAAAGTACAACTAAAAAAAAAAAAAAGTGCAACTTACATCACACTTTATAATTTAATTGAGCTGACAAGGCACTTGGAAAGAATTGTTCATACATATTTAAAAAGACTCAAGGCAATAATTAAGATTGTATCACATTAATGTGACTAATTTAGTTTGTCTTTTACCAATTAAAAAAATTCATTTACTGAACAAAATAGTATTTTCCCTTTGCCAACTTCAATTCTTGCAGCCTTGTAGCTTTCATTTAGCTCCTCCTGCCTATGCATGCATTTGTAAATTCTGCTAATTCATCAGTAGTGAGTCCAATCTACATAGTAAATAAGTTAAAGTTGAAGCAGCAGCTGAATGTAGACATCAACTAACATATTAGTAATTCTGTTCATTTCTTTTTCCCCAATGGGTTCATTAAATTCATTGTTTATTACATTGATCAACTGATCACTAGGAAAGAAAGGAAAAGCGAAAGGCACTACACAAACATATTTAAATTAGAAAGAATAACAATGATATGATTGCAGTGGTACTGAAAAAGTATGCCAGCGGAGTGGCAGACAGCTAAAGTACAGTGCATGTGCTAGTCATCCAGTTAGAGCCACAGGTACAAAGTGCATTCTTGTACAAATTTGCATTTATTTTTTTCTATTCCAAATTATCTTCTTGATAAGAGAACGTAGTGAACTATATTACCTGAACACTGCTAATTGAAATTAAAAAAACTGGAGTGAATCTTCAAGTACAGAAGCTTCATTTGGTCTTTGACAACTGCCTTTCAGAAGGAGAAAGCACTGTATATAATCCAAAGAATTTTTAACCAGAGTTAAGGCTGCTTGTGTGTGTGTGTGTGTGTGTCTGTATGTCTGTGTGTATGTATAGGTATGTGTATGTGTGTTTGTGTACACAGATTATGAAAATATAGTATATTTTGTTACCATTTTAAAACTACATTGCTTCCATCTCCAGGCGTCCTGTGCTGGGCCCCACCCCCTGGGCACCCTGAGATGGTGACTGTGACTGGGTGTGATGGCACGTGCTTGGAACCCTACCACTTGGGAGGCTACAAACAGGAGGATTACTATGAGTCCCATATATGCAGTGAGATGCTGTACACCCTGTATACCCTGATCTAAAATAAATAAAATAAAATAAATAAAAATGCATTGATGCACAGCAAGAATGGTTTATGTACTGATGATTGCGATGTCTGATATTCCAAACTGCACATCTGTAGAAGATATGCACACATATAGACACATAAATATCTATGTACACTAATTATTTTCTTTATTTTCAATATACACAGTATTACAGAGAGGAAGTTAGCTAATTTTTACAATTATATTTCCTCCACTGTTACTTGGATAGGCATAGGACTTTTAGTGTTCTTTGTTTGGTAAATATTGAAAAACATTCTTAATTTTGCAAACCATAAATATTTTTATATGAGGGTCGGCAAGACATCTCAGCGGACTAAGCACCTGCTTTGGCAAGCACAGGGACAGGAATTCCATCCTGGGGGGAAAAGGAAAATGTACTTCCCGTGTACACTGAGCTGGCCACTTCATCAGGGCATGGTGGCCCACGCCTGTAGTCCCAGGGCTGGAGAGGCTGAAAATACAAGTCTGAGATACATACCAAGACCCTGTGCCAATCACATAAATGATTGAAATTTCATATATAATATGAAATTAAATTTCTAATTTCATAAATTATATGATATTCATGTGAGTGCCATTCTTTACATTTTGGGGTTTTTGTGCAATGACTTTCTTAATTCCTGTATTTCTATATGATACTAAAGCGCATTGCATCATCAGTGATGTATTAGCCTTCAAAAAATGTAAAGAGAAATCATTTTAACTAATATTCAAACTCAGGATGGCTGAACACACCTGTGTTCCCAGCATTCCATAAGACTGACATGGGAGGGTCATAAGTTTGAACCCAGCATAGGGTAGAGGACTTAACAGGAGCAGCACTCAAAATTTTAAAAAGGTGGGGGGTGGGCTAGCAGTTTTTCCCAGTGTTAAGTTCCTATATTCCATCCTAATAACAAATGGGAATTTTTTTTTCAAAGATTACCTTCTCCTGGGGGCTGGGGAAATAGCTCAGTGGAATAAGGATTTGAATAGAAAGCAAAAAATCCTGAGTTTGATCCCAAGTGCCACCAAAAAAAAGAAAGATTGCTTCATCCTTTACAATCACCTTAGAAGTGCTTTTGGCCATTAATACTGTATTAGCAATGTTAGTGACAGCCTACAGCACTTGTACGATTGCTTAGTTGCAGTTCTGTGCTCCTCATTAACACCTTTTCACTTGTGAAATAACCAGACAAAGAGGATATCGTGATTGTCCTCACAGTACCTGTGGAAAAACAGAGGCTCTGACAAGCTTTATACTAAGACGGAGACTTCTGCGCCTCCATTGCCATCTGCTTTCTTTTATTCTCACTATTCATATCATTAGTTTCCGATTAACAATAAAGTAGGAACTATGGTTGCTATTTCACAAGGCAAGAAGAGTCTTGGTATGCTAAAGTAACTGATTATAAATATGTAGATTACTTAATAATTATAGGGCCTAATCACTTTATTCTTGATTTTTATTTAATTTATTCCCATATAGTCTAGATATTTGTCAATTATTTTCCTTTTGTGTTGTTTTATCCATGTCATCAATTTCTCCTTATTTGCCAGAATTTACCTTCATGTAACAAACACATCATGTCATGG
The DNA here is from genome assembly GCA_004027165.1 of Ctenomys sociabilis. Lineage (NCBI taxonomy): Eukaryota > Metazoa > Chordata > Mammalia > Rodentia > Ctenomyidae > Ctenomys > Ctenomys sociabilis. Next base: position 7,009 of record PVKA01045267.1, read on the forward strand.
ATTATAATCCGAGCAAGGGCTATCTTCTGTACATGTAATCTATACGATTAAAATCATAATGCTGCTGTAGACTATCTTTTTCTCTCTTATCTCAGAAACTTACCAAAATTAGTCGACAGAAACAAAAATATAACTAGAAATCTCCATCTATGTAGGATCGCTTCCAGTTCCTCATCTGGGCCCAAGAGCCAATGTTTGTAATCCTTAAATTACATTATTGGAATTCTACCAAATTAAAAGATTGACAAGTGAAAGGAAAAACAATGGCCGCCTTATACTAGTTGGTTGGAAAATAAGGTGGAAAACCCAAGTGGAGTGTTTATAAATGCCTAAATCCTTTGTTTTCAGAGAAACATTTCATCTTTGCTATCCTTAGCATTCCTAAATCTTCACTTCCTCCCTCTCATTTCACCAAAAAAAAAAATAAACAAAGGGCACCTCTGTCTTCTAGTCTCCGAGACATAGTCACCTTCCTGTGTGAGCAAGAGTGAGGGACATTCAGGACCATGTCAGCCAGCTCCTCCATATCCTGTCTGCAGCACCTCTGTTCCAGAAATTCTTATCTGGATTCCTTCTATACCTGAGATCTTTTCTGCAGGCTCTTAGCTTGAGTTTCATCTGTGCTATGTCACTCACACGATATCCATCTACTTCCAGTAATTTACCTGTGCTCTGCTCTATCCTATCTCCCATATGCATCATCTTCGTGCACACATACAGGTACATCCACATTTTTATAGACTGTAAGTGCCCTTGTTTATTGCTATTTTCTTATGTCCTAACAGATAGAAGAGTCAGACTGTGTTGTCTTTCTTTTGTTTTCACAAAGGATTATCAATGACAAAATGTTTATAATTAAAGAAAGCTTATAATCAGCTTTGCTTTTTTAATTCAGAATTTGTTATTCCTCCCATTCTTTGCTGACAGTCTTTTGCCCTATGTGTTGCATAAATGTATTATGCAAATCTTCTTCAAAATTTTATTACCTTTTTTTTACTCCAAATGCATTACAGCTGTTTGCACGACTCTTCTCAATTTTGTGTTGACAGAGCAAGAATGGAGAGTCAGTATGATTTTTCTTTCTAATGCTTCTATGATTTTGAACAAGTTAAAAATTTTAAATCATGATATATAAAATCACAGGTTTTCTACATATTTGAGGGGAGACTACGTGAGATTTTTTTCTATGTATTTAGTACAGGGTCTATTGAGTCTCGCTACACAGATTGCACTTGTAGTGATTCTTCTGTTTTTAAGCCTCCCAAGTGCTGGCACACACCAATGCACCCGGTCTCAATTGCAGCCTCAACATGGCCATGGGGAGGGCCTGACATGGCAAGCTGGGGATTGAACTCTGGAACCTGCATCTGCCTTAGCAGGCTCTTTAGTCTGTTGAGCAATTTGCCCAGCCCAGAGATTTTAATATAGATCTTCATTATATAATGTTTAAGCCTGGTTAAATATATTTCTTTAAACAAATTTTGTCTCTTCTTTGAAATATATAGTTCCTCTCCATTCTCTCTGTTCATCTTACTGTGCAACAACAGTAAATAATTCTTTCCTCACATATAATTGTAATTGATATCCACTCCTTGCATTCATCCAAGGCTTGATGAACAATAATCTTAGTATCAACTTCTGTGAGCTCATTTTCTCCACATTTCTGATGTGAGTTCATATAGATTTATTTTCTCAGGCTTGACTAAGTTCATTTAACATACCCATTAAAAGCATCATTCTTAGTTTCACAAAAACAGAACAAAATTAATTTTAAAATGATAAGTAATATTCTTTAATTTACAAGTGCACTGTCTCCTTATTTCTTTTTGTATTAATTTTATTGAGAAACAAATAGCAATGACACAGTTTCACAACTGATTAGTAGGACAGGCTAAATAATTAACACATTGCATATCGTTGTCTTCATAGTGCTTATTCATAGTACAAGATACAGACACGATATCTTGTCCAAACGCTATTAGTACAAACCTTTCTTATCATTGCATTAAGAAAAGTACCTATATATCTATACTAACTTTTATATATACAAATACAAAATGGTTGTTCATTTGTATCCCCTTTTTGTTTAGTTTAGTCAGAAATGGGTATTCCATTGCCATTTAAATATTGTAGGTGCATGAATTCAGCAAAATAAGCCAATGCAGCCCAGCAGTCCAAAGTTATCTATAGGACTGGCAATGTCAGAAGTTGTTGACTTGAGCCTTTTACAGCTCAGCATATTACTATGGCTTTACTTTTTATACCTCATTTTTATACTTTTCTGCTGGAATTCTATGAACATTTAAGCTATTTATGTTTCTTGGAACTTTGGGAGAATTCTGCAATAAATGTGTGAGTACAGATGTCTCTCAGGTATCCTGATTTCATTTCTTTAAATATTTGTCTAATAGTGTGGTGAATCTTTTTTTTTTTTTTTTTTTTTTTTTGTTTTTTTTTTTTTTTTTTTTTTTTGTACACAGGGTCTCACTACGCAGCCCACATTCATAGTGATCCTCCTGCCTTCCGCCTTCCTAGTGCTGGGATTACAGGCGCGCGCCACCACGCCCGGACTCCAATCGGTGGCTCAGCGCACCCGAAGGCGGGGTCGGCGCGGCAAGCGGAAGCAGGGTTCGAACCCTGGTCACTGCGCTTACCTAAGCAAGCGCTTAGTCCGCTGAGCTATACCGCCGGCCCATTGGTGAATCTTGTGATATTTCTATTTTCATTTATTTATCATTTACCATATGGCTGTACTTATTTATAGTATATCCTCACCAACAGTGTGTAAGGACCTTTCTTCATTATATTTTGAGCTTCTAATAAAAGTTATTCATCCTGAAGTGCTATATTATTTATTTAATGAATAGTGACATTGAAGATATTTTTCAGATGCATGTTGATCATTTTCATGTCTTTGAGAAAATTGACACTAAAGATCATTGTTTGTCTGTTGCATGTTTGTTTTAATCAGTGACCCAGTTATTGGAACAAAGTATCTCACACAACTTAAAGAAGTTTGTATTTCAGATCAAAATTTCAGTAGTTCAGTCCATTAATGGCTGACTCTAATGAAGAAATATGGCAGAGGGTTTTGTAGACCAAAGCTTCTCCACTACTGGTGTTCAGAAAATAGAATGGGAGAAAAGAAGAAGATAAAAATAATCAAAATTGGATGTAATTCTCAAGGCCACTCCAGTGATTCACTTCTTCCAGTTTGCACCCACCTTCTAATTGTGCACCTGTGGACTAATCAATGACTTAGTGGCTTTATAATTCAATTACCTCTCCAGAAATTTAAGTCCCTTCATGTTGACAACCAGAAGTATTTAAAAAAATCAAAATTTAATATTGATATTCTATCTTATCCCTAGAAAGAATGGCTGTCATCAGAATTACAGCCAATATCAAATTGTGGAGGAGTTTTGGGGGAAAAGGAACACTTCTGCGCTGTCGGCAGGAGTGCAGACTGGGGCACTACCATCGATATATATCACTGGAGTGACTTTTCAAAAAGCTGGGATTTCGGGTCCTATTCAGCCCAGCTATTTTCTTCCTGGGTATTTCTCCAGAAGAACTGAAAGCATCATACCAAAGTGAAATATGTGCACACATGTTTGTAGCAGTACAATTTGTGATTGTTCAATCTCGGAAGCAACTCAAATGCCCATCAAGTGAGGAAGGGCTAAAAAAATGTTCAATCTTTATACAATAGAGTATTATTCCACCGTGAAAAGGACAAAATGGAGGATTTTCTAGGTAAATGGATGCAACTAGAGACCATACTTGTAAGTGAAATAAGTCAGGCCTTCATGTGTAGACTTCATATTGTCTCACTAATGTAAGAACCTGAAAGAGAAAATAAAATATGAAAGGTAAAATAGAAATTATAAAAACAAAAGAAGTTTCTCATAAGGAAGGAACAACCTGGATGAAGAAAAGGAGAAAAGCAAGAAAAAAGAAAAGGAAATACATATCTATGCAGCATAGCTTAAATAATTATACTATTGTTTTCTGTGGGTCTATTGAAAGAAGTCATGCTTAGTATTTCCGTGTCTCCTTTTAAAATTTTTATAATTTATTTTTATTTTGACCAATTGTGTATGCTTGTATCTAGTAATTGAAACAACTAATTTGTAGACAACATCATGCAATACAATAATCATTGTTGAATTCATATTGTTCAGTGAAATTTTGTAGCATTTCTTTTGTTGTCTTACGTTTTATTTTCTATATAAAAAAACAGAAGAAAGATGGCTGTAGATGTTTGGATTTACTTGTAGCTTTCTGTGTAGTATTTCTTTGCTTGTCTTGGTTTACAAGTTTAAAAAAGTATTTTATCATTGCCAATTTTAATGATTTGCATCTCATTTCTAATTCAATTTAATATTTTACAAATAATGGACATTTCCTTAATTTCTTTTAATATTAATACCTATAAATACAGACTTTATACCTTTTCCTCTTGTCTAAATCATTTGTTGTAATTTTTATTGTGTCTGAATTCTGTTTATAAAAAATATAAATAGTGTTTTAAGATTTTCTTTCTTCAGACTGTATTTAGTTTATTTTTGATAATCACAGTAATGAAGTCACATTCAATTCACAATGTTGTACTATTATGAATTGGAAACTCTTATGCTTCACCTTCCTCCTTATATATAATTCTTAAGTGTTGATTCCTATGATTAGAATAGTATTTTCTTACCCAATAATTAAGTTTCTTTGTTCCTCAAATAACAGCCCCTTTATTACATCAGTGTGAAGCTTTCTTTCTCTTGCCAAGACAGACTTGAGAAGCTGTTCAGGTCTTATCCAAATGAACGTACTACTTCTGTTTTTTTACATATATATATATATATATATATATATATATATATATTATGATATTGTACTGTTTTATGTGTATATACATCTTCCACCTGGGTTCTAATCTCTGAGGATATTGGCTCTGTCTTTTGTGCTTTTTGTTTGAAGAGTTTAGCATATTTATGTAAAAGTATAAATACTTTCAATTAATATGTGTATACAAATGATTTCAATATCTTTTGAGCAGATATACTATGTTTTATATATCCATTCTTAGAGACAGATGAAAGAATATATTCTCTAGCAACCTTCCAGTAGCCACACTGTATTATGCATACAGAGTAATATAACTTGACTAAAAAAATGCAGTGTACTGAATATTAATAAAAACTACTCTGGATTCAGAGTGTAGAAGAATTTTTACTTTTTCAGAGAGATAAATAGTGTTAGAAATTATGTCTCAGAAGGAGAATTATATGAGTTAAGGTTAACAGATGAATGTGTTAGCTATTCTTGACAAAACAGATAAGAAGTTACCCAGGGAAAGAACAGCTTATGCAAAAATATGGAAATGTGAAAGACCATTTCATTTCAGAAATCCTTTTGTAGGTACTAAAGTTGAACATAGAGAAGCTTGTTTTTAAGAGAACTTTATGACATTTTAAGGAATCTTTTCTTAAACTCTTTAGCCAATGAGACTGCACAAAGAGGGAAGAACAATGCATTTGTATTTTAAACAATAATTCAATCAACATTGGAGTATCTGGCAATATGAAACATTAGCAAAATACAGTGGATGAAAAAAAGAAAATGAGATTGGACAACGTTTCTGAAGGGTTTTTATTCTGGGCATTCCATCGAGGTTCGGTCAGGGCTACTTTTACCGTTGGCATCCAGACAACAGCAAGCCTATCATCCATTCACTAGCCAGGCAGTGTCTACCATCTATCGTTCTTACAGGCGAGATCACTAGCCTCATGATTGCACACTCAGCATGAAAATGTAAATAAAATTATTTCCTTTTTTACGAACCTATATTCTGATAAAATGCAAGGAAATGAATTTTAAAGGTGGCCATTTTGAATATTCGAAATACTAGACTTGTATAAAGTTACATTATTTCCTATTATATCATACTAGGCAAAAGTGATGAGTATAATTACATAATAGTTTTTATTATATTTTATATTCCTTTGTGTCCTAATTTCAACAAATCCATTCTCTTTGGCTCAGGTAATTACAATTGACTCTCCTAAATAAGTGAGCAGATTTATATACCTAATTAACTTAAGACTAGGAAGAGTCAAGGGTAAGGAGTCCTAATATTGAGATCCTGCTGAGATGTAGCATATTGTTCTCTGTAGTCTACTTCTCTATTCCTTGTGCCAAATTCAGAGCCAGATTCTGAAAAGTCACTGTATAAAAGATGACACTAGATACTGCTAACATACTATTCTGAGAAACATGCAAAAAATCACATGAGCTGGAAGTCAACTGTATCTAAGGCAGCCACTGTTGTTAAGAGCTTTTTAACTATTTTTTACTGTTTATCTTCATTATTTTTCTCTCACAAGACAAAATTTAGTTTATGCATAGTAATTAAAATTTAGCTTATGCAATTATAGTCAGTGTTTAGAAAAACAGTCTACACTTATAGTTTGCAAGGATCCACAAAATAAAACAAAACAAAGAACAAGTATTTAGATAATGCTTTATCAACTTAGAATTAATAGTGCTAGGGGCCAGGGAGATGGCTCTGTGGAATAAGCATTTGCGTGGCAAGCACAAGGGCCTGACATCAATTCCCATTTCCACTAAATAAATAAATAAATAAATAAATAAATAAATAAACAAAAGCCTATAGAATTAATAGTGCTATCTTTCTTACAAAAATGCAAGTTTAATAGTGATATGTGTAAATTAGGTCTTTAGTAAAATGTTTGTCTTAAAGCTTAAGTTTTCTCTTCTTTCTCTAAATGAAATTTACGCTGTCCTATTTACAAAAAAAGATTATTTGTCTCATGCAAATGATTTCAGATTATTAATTTTGCATTTGCAAGGAGATTCAAAGAATGATTTTTGCAAAATACTGACATTTTGAAAGTAGTCATGACTATATTGCACTGGAATGATATATATTTCTTGTAATGTGCCCCAGGGAGACAAAGGATCTTGTATTATCTTCTGATTTTCTTTCACTTTTAAACACTGTATAAATATGAGTTCTGCTCCCCAGCAGCACAATTAAGTATTTAAAAGAGATTTTTACAGCTATCTTTTACATATGATCCTGTCAGACAATATTGATTAGCAATGAGACATAAACATATCAGTTCTAACTTCTAGTAATGAGTTTCTATGTTGCCTCGATTTGCAGGAGCAGTAAATATTAAGGAAAGAGTGCTATATTTTAGGGATATGTTTTCTGTTATGATGGTAAGTTTAATCTTAATCACTAAGCCTTCAGTTGTTCATAAGTAAAATTAAAACTAGAGTCAATCAGAATTAGTAGCCAGGCACGATGATTTTGTATAATACAAATAAAATGAGACTCTGAATTTACATATATGATGCTCTCTCTTTTAGTTTTCACAGACAACAAAAATGAAAAATTTAATCACTTGTTGATTGGCATGATAGTGCCAAATGATACAATGGGAAACAATAATTGAATCAGCAACACCCATGTGATTAGCTCCTTCTGTGCAGCTTCTTCCATTTGTCATGCATTTTGCTGAGTTTCCGGTAGGTGTGTGCACATTCTGTGATACCATTTCACATAAACAATATGAGTAATAATTAAAATGTTCATGTGGATATTTATTCTGTATACTGGCTTTTTTCCCTCAGGATTCCTTCCTAATATATTTTTAATAAACTCTACAACTATCTGGATGCATTCTGCAAAACATCTATAAGTTCTAGCATTTGTCAGGTCCTACATGCTAATGAACAAGATCTTTATTAGCCTGGTTTGCTGGTTAACATAAACCCTTTGCAAAGACTACATTTTTGTTTCCCATGGCTTTCACTGAGTTCATAAGAAAGCCCATCACTGAGTTAATAGGAAAATATATTACTGTCATCGCATTTGTTTTTCATGGCTAAAGAATGATACCAGTAGCCTGGATCTATCACTTATGTTGGCAGTATATGAGTCCAAACGAAGGACCATACATAAACATTTTAATATTTAAAAATTGTAAACCAATAACTTAACCTAAATAAACTGTGTTACAGCCAATATGAATTCATAGCAAACAAATGACTTACTATTTAAATAATAGAATATTATTTCCAACCACCTTTTATAATCACTTGAAATTTCTTATGAATGTGAATGGAACCATGGACAATAATGCAGGCCATTGGCAGTACTGAGAAGGAATCTTTTAGCATGCAAAAATCTTTTTGTTCATTGTGATCCAAAAAGGGTTTTCCATGACAATTTGTTAATCTTCTTCTTGAACCACATTCAATACTCTACTTTTCTTCAGAACAACACAAGAGTAGGTCTATTAGTAATATGCTAAGTGACTAAGTCAAATTGCTTTCACCATTAAAGTTTATTTTCATTTCAAAAATAAAGTGACAAGGTGGAAGAATTTCTTCAGTATGGGACATAATATTATTCAAAGGAAATATTTATAGTAAAAAAATTTGCCTTGCCAGACTTCTGTGTAAGATCCAGATTTGCAAAAAATTCAGAGTTGAACATATTTAATGAAAAAGTATGTGTGTGTTAGAGTGAAGGGGAGGGGAATTGAGGGAAGGGAAGGGAA
>PVKA01045268.1:0-15612 GCA_004027165.1 Ctenomys sociabilis
ATAGTACTAAAAGCCGACATAATATCCTGTCCAACCACCATTAGTGCAGATCTTGCCTCTCATAGAATTATGTAGAAGCACAGCGTTATCTATCCCAACTGTACTGTCTATACACACACATCATGATTTTTTCTTTCTACAACCCTTCCTTTGTCTACACCTGTCAAAAGTGGGCACTCCATTGACATTCAACTACCTTCAGTGCTTGAACTTGACACCACAATCCAACACAGTCCAGCATTCTGCAAACATAGGGAGTCATTCAAAGAAATTGTCGACCATATCCATTTACAGCTCAGCTTAAAATTATGGGCTCACGATGTATACTTCATTTTTATACTTTTATACTTTTCTTCTGGATGGTTAAGACCTAGGTAGATCAAAACTTAAATACCAACACATGAACTTTATATTTCCTATATGGTCATTGAAGTCTTCTCAGGGTTTATCTTGTAGTCCTGTACATTATTCTGTAGTTCCTTTGTCTGTGTCATCCATGTGGATGAGTCACGGCCAATGCTTGACCAGATTGCTCTCTGTGAGAGCCTGAGAGAAAGTTTTCTCTTCATGTAACTCTCCCCAGGCACACTATAGAACTCTTTCATAAACAGTACTGGAAGCACTGGCTTTCCATGTGCCAAAACTTGAACCAGACCTCTCACCATGCACTAAATTAAAATCAAAATAAAAAATAGAAAAAATATTAAAATAGAAAAAATCTACAGGAGATAAAATAGGTACATTCTTGAAAAAATAAGAGAAGGCAAAGATTTTATGAACAAGCTCTGATCACACAGGAAATATCACAAAGAATCAACTACTGGGGACACATCAAATTGAAAACCTTCTGCACAGCAAAAGAAACCACCAAAAGAGTAAAGAGATAGCCCACAGAATGGGAAAAAAAACTTCCAGACAAACGATTAACATCTAGAATATATAAAAAATGAAAAAATTAGGCCCCTCAAATTTAAAGCCCCCATCCAAAAAATAGGCATCTGAAATGAATAGATAAATTTGTCAGATGAAGAGAGAACAGCCAGGCTGGGGAGATAGCTCAGCAGCTTAAGTGCTTGCCTGGCAAGTGCAAGGGCTTGAGTTCAATCCCCAGTTCTGTCAGAGAGAGACAGAGAGAGAGAGAGAGACAGAGAGAGAGAGAGAGAGAGAGAGAGAGAGACAGAGAGAGAGAGACAGAGAGACAGAGAGAGAGAGAGAAACAGTAAATAGAATGGGAAAGAAAGCTTCCAGCATCACTAGTCATTTGAGAAATCATATTAAAACAACATTGGTATTCCATCTCACCAGAAAGAATGGCTATCATCAGGAAATCAATCAATAACAAATGCTGGTGGGGCTACAAGGGAAAAAGGACCATTTCTATTGCTGATGTGGGTGTAAACTGATACGACCACTGTGTAGGTCAGTATGAGCATTCCTCAGAACTAGAAGTTCCATTTGACCAGTTATATATTCCCCTTCTAGGCATCTTCACAAAAGAGTTTAAAGCATCATACCACAGTGACATATTTAAACGCAGGTTTACAGCAACACACTCTATAATAAATAAATCTTGGAGACAGCCCATATGCCCATCAAAAGATGAATGTGCAAAGCAAATGTGGAGTATCACACTGCGATGAATTTAAATCATTTGTAGAAAAAAGGATGCACCTTCAGACCATAATCTTAAGTGAACTAAATCAGACACACAAGTTTAAATATCACATTGTTCTGGTGTCAGAAACCCAAAGGGTAAAAAAGGAGCACCGTGGAACACAGACATCACTAAGTAGGAAGAACACGTTCTAATGGGAGGGAGAATAGGGGTGGGGGAAAGAAGGAAGAAAGCAAAGGGAAAAAAAAGAGAATGGAAGTAAAGCTTGTGGAAATAGGGAGAGGAAAATGTTGAAGGGAAAAGAGAAGAATTTAAAAAAGAAGAAGAAGAAGCACTGAGATGTATTATGCTCAGGCCCAAGTTCCTTATCGTGAATGTGATTGTTACGTGTACTAATAAAAATGAAGTAAATTGTTACAGTATAAAGGATGACAAACTCAACAAGAAAAATAATTGATTTAGACTACTGTGCCTCAGTAAGAAAGGAACCACAAACCTGCCATCACAAATAAAAAGACAGACAGGGCCAGGCCCTCAAGGAGACAAGGTGGAAGACAAGGTGACTTTGCAATTTGGAAGAGACAGACACTCCCATATGGGTCAGACCCCAAGACCAAAGAGGAAATAAGTACAGCTACATACTTCCCTAAGGATGGGCATCAGGGATTGATATTCTAAATAGGTAGTATCTTGAAAGAGCCCAAATCAACCCCCAATAGGAAGAGACCCTGTCCTGTATTCATGCCCACTTGCTATGTGACTCACTTCCCATTTGATTCTAATCTAATCAGTTTTATCTGAGCAATGGTGCTTGTAATCTCATTGGTTGACTATAGTTTTGTCCCACCTCATGCCCACCTAAGTGAGTTCCATGTTCTCCGCCACCTTAGACCCACCTCACTGCATGGTTGTGCTGTATAAAAGTCTCTGGAAGAGACAGCTTCCCAGGGACCACCTGCTCGGGGTGTGAATAGGTCAGTCCATGATGGCTAGCCCCACTGTTTGCCTGTGACAAGGCAGTACTCTGTGGTGGAGCAAAACATGCTTCATAGCCAGCAAGCAAATAGAGGCACCTCCCGACACACCACTCTGGGCCTACACCTTTAACACATGGCCTCTGGAATATTCAATATCCAAAGTCTAAGGACACCTATCCGAAAGTTTAACTTTATCGTGTGAGCATGAATCAAATGCTGAAAATCAATTCCCCATTTCTGATACTTGAGGAGGAAAACTCCATAATTATAATATCTATGATAAATCATTATAATTAAGAGTACAAAGAAGAAGCAGAAAATTAACTATGCAAAAGCACATTTTGTTCTTCCTAGTTGAACTTCAAAACCACAGAATGTATAAGAGTCCTTGAAGATAATGTCTTATAATTTTGACTCTACATAAGCTAAAATTTTAAACAAATACTTTGTCAAAATGATTAGCAATGGCTCCCAAACATCAATATTTGAAAAGGTGAAATACTTTCAGTTCCTCTCAAATTAAAGAACCCTGAGGTACAAAGTTCTTTCTTACAGCATGTTATGAAGCATTTCTCCCTGAATTCTATCCTAGAATTTTCCATTTAGTGTTTCTAGACTCTGATTGATTTCAAGTGCATAGTAACAGAGAAGCCATAGCTAGGAGGGTGCTACCACACCAGGAACTGTTCTGAACACATTTTTAACTCATTCACTTAACCTTGTGAAGAGAGTGTTAATATGCTCATGTTACACATACAGAAAACTACATATAAAATGATTTTTTTTTTAAATTTTTTAAAGACTTGACTTTTCTTGTGGCCAGCTCAGCCTGCCCTGGGGGTGGGGCCGGTAGGGCACATGGTGCTGGGATTGAACCATGGTCCCCACACTTGCCTAAGCAGATGCTTTTGACTGCTGAGCTATCTCACCGGCCCCCTGAAGTGATTTTTAAAACTTGCCACTGTTACATTCATAAAAGTGGTAAACCCAGGATTTAAACAAACACAGCAGAATCCTAGGTGCTATCCTCTTAACCACTAATCTGACTATCTCCCAAGATTTTTAATCATGAGATAACAATATTTGGAGCAGTGGACACTGGTGATGTAAAGGTATTTACTAAAATTCAGATAATCTCTGAAACAGATTGTTGGTGGGGGAGATTGGACAATGCATTTACACAAAAACTTACAAAAGTGAATAATTCAATGCAAATATAATAAAGGGTTACTTTATTTACATATTTAAAAGGAAACCTGGAGAACTTATATTGCTTGTAGACAAAAGTAGTATTATAATGTATGTAGCAAAATTATAAAGGAAGTAATAAACACAAAACTATGAAGAGTGCTTGAGCACATAAGGAGAGCAGAAAAAATTAGTTCAATATTCAAAAGCACAGTAGGGTAGCTAAAGTCTACAATTACACTTCAAAATAACTAGAAGACCCTAAAGCTTCCAAAAATAAAAACAATAAATGGTTCAGGGAAAATGCTAATTGCCCTACTTTTATCATTACATACTGTACACATGCATCAAATTCTTATATTACATTTCATAAATACTTATAAATATGTCAATTTTATAAAGCAAAATAAATGACAGGAACAATAACTAGAAAAATCAAGGAAAGGAGAAAACAGAATATCCTAATTTTAGAATATATACCATGCTGGATATGGTGGTGAATGCCCGTAATCCTTTGGAAGCTGAGGGTGAAAACTCACCATGAGTTCAATGTAAGCTTGGGATAGGTAGTAAGTTCAAGGCCAACCTGAGCTATATAGCAGAACCCTACCTCAAAATGAGAAAATTAATTGATTAAAATAAAATATATATCAAATGAGAAGAACATGGAGAGTCAAAAAAGACTTCAAAGATAATGTTCTTTTCTTTATAGGAATTTAATTATTTATGTTTATATTTTATTTTATAACATATATTTATAAATATTGTATGTATTCAATATTTAATAAAATTTTAAGTAATGTTTATTAAGAATAGGCAGGAAATCAGAAAAATATATTATTAACTCTAAATAAGTATTGACTATTTAGAAAAAATATATTTTAATAAAATTTGAACATAAAACTCTAGTCAATAGCAGCATGGGATCTGGATAATAAGAAAGCAATTAAAGGCCTGATTTTTTTTGGCAAATACATATAAAGAATATAAATACTAATTAATTTTAAACTTCATTAGAAAGATATTCATTTACATAATATGCCAGAGTAAAAGAAAGGGCTTTAGAAAGTAAAATAAAGCATATTACTTTCTAATCAGTGCAGGAAATTTTTCAAAACTGAAAAGTAGTAGGAGACACATGAAGTTAAGCTATGCGGGAAAACATCCAAAATAAATAAAACTAGAAGAGTTAGAAATGGTTGCCTCAGGGAAGTGTGAAAGGCAAAGTTTAAAACAGCCATTTTTATTGAGAATTTTGTAGTTTAGTCTTTCGTTTATTTGGTTGGTTAGTTGGTTGGTTGGTTGGTTGGTTGGTTGGTTAGCAGTATTGAGGACTGAACCCAGGGCCTCTCACTTGCCAGATAAATGCCTTGCTACTGAACTACACCCCTAAGCCTTCTAAAATTTTTTTATGAGACAGGGTCTTGTTAAGCTGCCCAAGGTGGACTCAAACTTCTCATCTTCCTCCCTCAGCCTCCCCATAGCCAGGGTCACAGGTGTGTCTCACAACACCTGGTTGGCTACTTTTCCTTTTAACGAATGCATACGTGCAGCCTTGTGATGATTAAAATTATGAAATATTATTCTTCCCAAAACTACTGAAAAGGCACTTGCTACAACTCTTTTTTTTTTGTAAGTAGGATTCATTTAATAAACATATCTTGAAAGATGATAGCAATTTAAAAGGTGCCGCTGATTTTTTTTCCTTTCTTTTTTTTTTTTTTTTTTTTTTTGTTAGTACAGCTTTATGAGTGCCTCACCAATTTAATTCCAACTCTCTTTAGCTGGTATGTCAGACTTATCCAAAACAGAACCAAGCAAATGCAACCTGCAAAAGGGCTGTGCGAGTATCTCACATAAATTAGTATTATTAATTGATTTTAAGACATTTGCTCACATGATTATAGAGACTGACAAGTCTCAAGATCTGCTGGAGAACGGATGGCACAGCTAAGTAAGCAGGTTGTGCCCTTAATGTGTGGGGGCCTTCATCAGTTGAAAGCTTGCTTCGGAAAATACACTTGATCCTCCCTAAAGAAAGGGGGAATTCCTCCCACCTGACTTCTCTGGGCTGGAGCATCATTATTTTTCTTGCCTTTGGAATAGAACATTTGCTACAATCCTAACAACTATTTATTATTTGTAAAACCTTCAGCAAATTAAAAATAGAATCTAAGGTAAGAACATTCTCTACTACCAAATGTTCTTCAAAATAGCCAGTGCCATAAAAAAATACAAAATGAAGAAATAAAATTTACAAGAAATCAAAAAGGCAATACAACTGTCATTTTCCACAGAAGGAATGGTCTACTTAGAAATCTGAAGAAAATTGACTAAAAACAACTGGATTCAAGAGTTCAGCAAAATAACCAAATACAAAACCACTACACACAAATCAATGATTTCTACAAACTAGTATCTACCAATTCAAGTATTTTAGAACAGAGGTCTTCTGATAGAAACAAAAGCTTATACTACTTATAATAAATCAAACAAAAATATATTAAACCTTTTTGAGAAAAAGCATAAAACACTGTGAAAGTCACTTTTAAAAAAAAAGGTATGTGCCAGGTGCGGTGGTACACACCTGTAATCCCAGCACTTGCGAGGCTGAGGCAGGAGGACTGCCAATAGTCCAAGGCCAACCTGGGCTACGTAGTGAGTTCAAGGCCAAACTGCACTACAAAGCAAGATTCTGTCTGCAAAACAAGAAAAAAAAAATTAAAAGACATGAATATATGGTCAACAACTTCTGATAGTGCCAGTCCTGCAGATGACCTACACTATTATGGACTATTGGACTATACTGGAATATTTTGCTGAATTCTTGCACCTACAATATTTAAATGGCAATATAATACCCATCTCTGACAAAACCAAACAAAAAATGGGGATACAAATGAAGAATCATTTTGTATCTGTATATATACAAGGTAGTTAGGATAGATACACAGCTACTTTCTCTTAATTCAATGAATAGAAAGATTGATACTAATAGTGTTTGTGAACAGGATATCATGTCTGCATCTTGCACTATGAATAACCACTAAGAAGACAACGATATGCGACGTATTATTGTAACTGTCCTACTAATCGATTGTAAAACTGTCTCATTGCTATTTGTTTCTCAATAAAATTATTTTTAAAAAGACATGAAGGTGCCCCTGCCCAGCATTGACTCTGTGGAGTGCAACAAGCTGCTTCTCAAGAGCATCGGCCTGCGGCGCTTCCTTTTCCAGATGCAGAAGGAGGATGGACCCAAGACTCCTGAGGAGCAGAGGGCCGTGGCCTGGCACCACTTTCCTCTTCACCCCAGGCTTGGCAGTGGCTGCACACAACTGTCTGATCATTTCAGGAAAGGAAGAGAAGCAAAAATCAAACACTGGGAGAGTCTGCATGTGTGTGCGATGCAGTCCCCACCTCAGCTGCCCACTCCCCCTGCCACCCCTTTCCCAGGGCAGCTGGAGGCTGGGCTGACCTCAGAGGAGACCGTGCTCTGGGTTTCTCAGGCTCAGGGCCAGCGGCAAGGAGGGTGAGAAGCCTGCGGCCCTGCTCCAATCCCATCCTCAGCTTGGTTGCATTTCCTGCCCTGGTTCCTAGCTGGGCTCAGGGGCCTTTGTGAACTGCAGAAGGCGATTTGATTGTGATTTAAAAGGCAGCCTTGTTTCAAAAAAAAAAAAAAAAAAAAAAGGCATGAATGTATGAAAAAGCTTACCATGTTTTTGGATGGTAAAAAATCAATATTATATTTCATTTCTCTCCAAAACAATCTGTATAATACAATCTCAATGACAATCTTGAGGTGGCTGTATCAGTCAAGACTGCAGTAAGCAATGAATAGCATGCCCAGATTAGGAGGGAGTGCTTAAGACAGGGCCCGCGTAAACAGGGCTGAAGGAAATCACAAGGGAAAGTGCCATATCCCTGAGTAAGCAACCACCCGAGGACCAGCAGGGCAAAGAGAGAAGGGTTACCAGAGAGCTACTCTGGAAAGAAAGTTTGTAACCAGTGCTACTTTGAGAAGACTGGTGACCTCCAACAGAGCAGCAGAGCCAGCCCAAAGCAGCCCTGAGGCAGAAATCCAGAACAAACATCCCCACTTCATGCTCCTCATTTCTCTTCTAAATCCTTCACTGGCCCAGTCCAAGTTCTGGGGACCCTAAATATAGTCTATATTCCCAACAGTTTTCTGTGGCAGTGAGCAGGCTACAGAAGGGTAAAGGACGGATCTCGAAAGATGAATACAGTCGCCGGGCGTGGTGGCGCATGCCTGTAATCCCAGCACTCGGGAGGCTGAGGCAGGAGGATTGTTGTGAGTTCGAGACCAGCCTGAGCTACAAAGTGAGCTCAAGGCCAGCCTGAACTGCACAATGAGACCCTGTCTCAAAAAAAGACAAAAAAAAAAAGAAAGAAAGATGAATACAAGCTATCTGGTGATGTAAGGACTAGGCCAATGAGCACAGAATCAGCAACAGACTGTTGTATACAAGGGGTGACCAAATATATGGTGAATGTGTGAATGTATGCTTTTAAAGAAAATTTATAATAGTAAAAGACACCTTAGCATTTATATCCCCTCAAAATCCCCCCCCCTCACTTGGTGCGCACTTATCCCATCATTCTTGTGACTTTCTAACGTACTTCTGGAGGCCCTCTTATATACATGTCTGTAAGATGTGATAAAAAATGCTGTGACTGATGCCGCCACGTGCCATCCAACAGAGAAGGGAGATAGTGCCCTCCTCCACCTAATTCACTGGAACTGGTGAATTGCACAATTTCCATCTTCTCCAAAGTCACAACAACCATGAGAGGCAAATGGTTTGAATGAATTCAGGACATCGGTCACAACAGGGCCACTGAAGACATTCACAAAAAAGACTTCCTGAATGGCCACAGAAAGTGGCAAGACCAAGGAGATAAGTGTGTTCAAACTAAGGGAAGTATTTTGAGAACTAATGACAATGTATCTTTACTATACATTGCGATCACAGTTCACACATGGGGATTTGCTAAGTGATACAGGCAGTATTTCAAATGGGAAGAGGAAAGATGAATTATTCAAAAAACGGTATGAGAGCCATGAATCTCTATCTAAGAAGGAGGGACAGTCTCATCCCTGTCTCATAAAGATAACTTCAAGGTGGAAAGACTACTTATATGTGAAATAGAAAGCTATAAAACAATTAGAAAAAGATATAATATTTTTATTTCCTTGGAGCAAGGAACCTAAAAGCGAAAATGGTAAAGATAGATAAATCTGATTTTTCTAAATGCTGCACCGTCATCTAGCATTAAATAATTATAAGAAACCAAGAGAAAACATTTGCAAGTATTAGCAAATAATTAGCAACAAGAACATATAAAGAACTCTTAGAAGTTTGTAAGAACACAGTATAAGAGAAAAATAATCTGAAGATATGAATGAGAGCTTGTAGAATTTTTGCAAATGAGCACTCAGCTGGATGCACTGAGTCACATTAATAACCAGGAGCACATTAATGTAACTCATCTCATGCCCCCTGTGTTCATTCCTCTAATAGCAGGGGACAGTAGGATGTGAAGAAACAGATAGTTTGCCTGCACTGCTGGTGACAGTAAAAATCAATACATGCACAGGGAGGTCAATTGACAGTGTCTGTTAGAATAAAAATGTGTGCTTCTGCTGACCCCTCTATCAGGTGTAAGAAACACAAAGCATTTACCAATAAAGGAGCAAGAACAAAGTTACCCATTGTTGGAAACAAAACTAACTGGGAGGCAAATCAGGCTTGAGGACTAGGTGGCAGGCAGAAGGGTGATTCTCAGACATGTGAAGTTAGAAAAATCAAGTTACAAAAGAACACAAATAACACACCTTCTGTATTGAAAGCACAATCGTAATATGAGCCCAAGGGAAATATTCCCCGAGAATACAGACTCAACATAAAAACAGTGGTCACTCCTGAGGCTCAAGCTAGAGGATTAAGGTCTGCCTCGAAAGCTCAGATGAGAGGGTTAGGGTTCGTGTGTTAGGGGATTTAAGACTTAGCTTTCTTTTTATCAGCCTTTGTTTTGTGTTTTCAGAAGCATATGACTGTGTTACTGGCATCGTTCTGTGGTGATGCTTGGGCATGGCTCTGTCCTCATGCCTTTGGCATTGTCACTATAAGTCTCACTCTTGCAAAGTTTGGGACACCATCTACTGATGATTCCAAAATCGCTATTGTCTCCTCAGCTGGTGCTTGTGCAACTCCAAGAGGTCAAGCCCAAGGCCTCTGAAGTGATCCTGTCTTTTCTCCCATGATTACACTCAACAAGCCTCTTTCAAGAAACAGAAGTCAAGAGGAAGCTCTAGGGTCCCTACATAAACAGAGCTTTCCCTGTAGTTGCCAACCTGTCTCATACAAGAACGTGCCTAATAGGTATTTTTAGTCACAAAGGATGCTGGAAATTTTAGCTGTCACATTGCTATTGTTAAGAGAAATACCACAGCATTTTTCAGACATCAACAACACCAAATGACCAAAACATGTACTCCTCATATGCCTCCCTTTAGCTGTTCCTCCTCTGCACTCCCCATCAACACATCCACTGAACCCCACATCGGCCTCATCAACTCTTTCTCCTCCAGTCTCACCTAGGAGGTCACTAGGTCTTCCCCAACACCTCCCACACTCATCAATTTCGGCCCTGTTCCTGGACTCCTGCCCACTTTCTCTGGGGTCTTGTTGCCCCTCTGCCCCAGCCTTTATAGTCAGCCAGTCTGACCTTTCTAAAAGGAAAAAACAGACCAAGAGATGGTCTTACATTGCTTTTAGGATCAAGTGCAATGTTCTTCTCATGGTTCTCAATCCCTCTGCAATTTGGCCTTAAACTATCTCTCCAGCTGTGCTTCACATTCTTCAGCCATTCTGGACTTTCCACTCTGCTAATGAGCAACACTTTTGCCCAAATTTGTAAATTTCCCCAAATGGTTTCCCTTGACCTAGAATACTGCCCACCTACGTCCGCTGTACCTAAATACCATTTATATCATCTTCAGGGCCTGCCTGAAGAATCTTTGCCTTTAAAGAATCTTTCCATAATTCTCCCTTGCAATAAAAGGATGACAGTATTATTAGTCACCTTTGTTGCCATAACAATCACTAGATCCCACTGGCTTATACCAACCAACATCTAATTTTTTCTCATGTGTCCATATGGCAGCTAGCTACAAGTCAGCTCTGCTTTGATGTCTCCTTATTTTGGTGGGCAAGCCAGTGAACCAGTCCCAATCTATGATGTAGCATTCTCATTGTGGAAACACTGTAAACATCAGCTCAGACCCGGCACATATGACATCCTCTTAAATTATACTGACAAAACTGGTTCCATAGCTAACTCTTTTATATTTGGACCAAGGAGGTACATTTCTCCAGCAGGAAGATACTAAGTCACATGGTAATAAAAAATGTTTAATGCTCATACTGGAGAGGAAGACAAAAACAATTAAGACAAACTATTCAACCTACTATAATGATAATACTACAGTTACCATTATTGAGTGTTTATTATGCACCAAGCCTCATGTCAAGTGCATTAATACAATTTTTCATTGTATCCCCACAACAACAGTTGGTACTGTCATTGTCCCCATACACAGACAAGAAAACTGAGATGAAGGGAACTGGTGCGACTTGTTTGTGGTCTCTTAGTGAGTAATTAAAACCAAGATTTAAAACCAACTCCCATTGGGTCTTCTCAGAATCCATGCTTTAAATGCAAGTGGTGATCAAAAAATAGTGAATGTTTTAATTTTTTTAAATCACTTACGCCAGTTAAAAAAATGTCAAAAACAATGAAATAATTCTATTCAAACAAAGGAAGGATATGTGGATATTTTAAGGGGATTAATAGTAATGGGTATTTTACTGTAAAAATATTTTTATTTAATCATTCACTATATTTGATTAATATAGTAAATTAATATAATAGGGAGAGTTGATCTCTCCCTATTAATCAACTCTTTCTGGTAATTTCTGCCAAAAATTTCTGCCAGTGTGCCTCTATCCTTCTTATTACCAAACGTGGTGCTTTGTGACTTCTGGCTTTGCTGCAAGTCAAAGTGACCACGGAAAGCAATTGCTTTGAGTCAGTTTGGGCCATGGTGGCAGCCATGACAGCTCAACTGAAGACAGGAAAGAGAATGTCCAGTACAGCTTCAGAACATTGAAAGAATGATGGGACAGGCGTGTTCAGAGCAAGGGACAGTGTCTTCAGGGTGACTACTGGCAATGTGCCTTTTACTGCAATAAGATTTAACTTAACTATGCACTTATTTTTCCATCATATCCAGAAAAACAGCAGCTGCATGTTTTTGTCTATTTCTCCATACTGGTTCCCCCACGTCAGCCTTTGCCACAAATTGGAATTTCCTGAGTCATTCCAAGATGAGATACATGAATAGCACAGTGCCTGGCATACAGCAGAGCTCAGTCCATTCTGTGAAGTGAATAAACTGCTATAACACTACTGACTAGAGCTCAGCCATGGGTCATGGTCTCAAGAAGCATCCGAAGTGAGTAGCAGCTCCAAAGCATTGGATGCTGGATAAATTGACCAGTGTGTTTGCTCCTCGTCCATCCACTGGTCCCCATAAGCTGAGAGAATGTCCACCTCTCATCATCTTCCTACGGAACAGACTCAAGGATGCTCTGACAGGAGATGAAGTAAAGAAGATTTGCACGCAGCGCTTCATTAAGATTGACAGCAAAGTCCGAACTGATATAACCTATCCTGCTGGCTTTATGGATGTCATGAGCATTGACAAGATGGGAGAGCATTTCCGTCTGATCTACGACACCAAGGGTCGCTTTGCTGTTCATCGGATTACACCTGAGGAAGCCAAGTACAGGTTGTGCAAAGTGAGGAAGATCTCTGTGGGCACAAAAGGGATTCCTCACCTGGTCACCCACGATGCTCGCACCATTCGCTACCCTGACCCCCTCATCAAGGTCAATGACACGATCCAGATTGATTTGTCATCTGGCAAGATCACCGATTTCATCAAGTTCGACACTGGCAACCTGTGTGTGGTGACCGGAGGTGCTAACTTGGGAAGAGCTGGAGTGATCACCAACAGAGAGAAGCATCCTGGTTCTTTTGATGTGGTTCATGTGAAAGATGCCAACAGCAACAGCTTTGCCATGTGGCTCTCCAACATCTTTGTCATCAGCAAAGGCAGAAAGCTGTGGATTTCTCTTCCATGAGGAAAAGGAATCCACCTCACCATTACTGAAGAGATAAGAGGCTGGCAGCTAAACAGAGCAGTGGGTGAAATGGTCTCTAAGGACATGTTACAGGGATCTCTGTTTAATTAAAGATATTAGAACATGAAAAAAAAAAAAACCAAAGTATCAGTTCCTGATTAGGTGTTGCTTCCTTCTAGAAGCTTCTTCTGACCACATAGAGTGAGTCAGGATTCCTCTTTGGTACGGCCATAAAAACTTGGGTCTAAGCTGGGCATGGTGGTACATGCCTATAATCCCAGCACTCAGGAGGCTGAGACAGGAGGATTATTGCAAGTACAAGATTATCCTGGACTACAAAGTGAGCTCCAGGTCAGCCTGACCTGCATAGTGAGACTCAGTCTCAAGAGCACAAAATAACTTGTACATAAGCTCTTCTTGTACTCACCATATTGAACAGTAATGATCCTCATGGCAGAAAGCAGAGACTGTACTATCTTTGTCTCCTTCATGCCTATCAAGGTGCTAATCGCAGTGCTCAGTAAGTGTTTGCTGAATGAGTGAATGCATAAACATACAAATGAACAAATGGTGAGAAGATGCCAGGATCATTATATGTGGGAGCAGGTCCAGGTGAGAAGTTGGCTCATCTCTTTATTAGATTCTATTAGTCCTTCCTGCTCAGAAGCCACTGTGTCTAACTGGGCTTTAGATACACAGAACTCCCTTTGTGTCTGCTGCCTGTACAATTTTGGGGATGTGGGGTGAGTACCCCACATGTAAGAGAAGTAGACTGGTAGAAGGAAACTGGAAGTTTCTCAGTGAAAGCCTGCACCAGAAGCAAGGTCTTTCTTTAATCAAACCCTCTGCAAAGATAGTAGGGCCTAGGAATGGGCTGAATTATAGACATATCTACCCAGGATCTCAAGAGAGACAGCCAGTAAGTTCTAGAAAGAGGGCGACAGAGCGACGCCAGCCTCGGCGGCCGAGGAGAGCGGGAGGTGGTGGTGGCGGCGGGAAGATGCTGCTCTTTGGCGGAAATTGCAATCGATTAGGGATCGGTTCTCAGACTCAAGTTAGAAGTGAGATTTCAGATAAGTGAGGCCGGCATTGCTGCTTTGAACACCTCAGAGGGGAGAATGGATTTATCAGGAGTGAAAAAGAAGAGCTTGCTAGGAGTCACAGAAAATAATAAAAAGTCCAGCACTAGGGCTCCTTCTCCTACCAAACGAAAGGACCGCTCCGATGAGAAATCCAAAGATCACTCTAAAGACAAAGGGGCCACCAAGGAGTCCAGCGAAAAGGGCCACGGGCAGGGGTAAGACCCGGAAGAGGCGCAGTGCTTCCAGTGGAAGCAGCAGCACCAGGTCTCGGTCCAGCTCAACTTCTAGCTCAGGCTCTAGTACCAGCACAGGCTCGAGCAGTAGCTCCAGTTCCTCTTCGGCATCCAGCCGCTCTGCAAGCTCCAGTACATCTCGAAGCTCTAGTTCGAGCAGCTCCTCTGGCTCTCCAAACCCTTCTCGGCGCCGACATGACAACAGGAGGCGTTCTCGCTCTAAATCCAAACCACCTAAAAGAGATGAAAAAGGGAGGAAAAGGCGAAGCCCTTCCCCTAAGCCCACCAAAGTGCACGTTGGGAGGCTTACCAGGAATGTGACCCAGGACCACATCATGGAGATATTTTCCACCTATGGGAAGATTAAAATGATTGATATGCCTGTAGAAAGGATGCACCCTCATCTTTCCAAAGGCTACGCATATGTGGAGTTTGAGAATCCAGATGAAGCTGAGAAAGCACTGAAGCACATGGATGGAGGACAAATTGATGGTCAGGAGATCACTGCTACTGCTGTGTTGGCTCCCTGGCCTAGGCCGCCACCCCGGCGATTCAGCTCTCCCAGGAGAATGCTGCCACCACCTCCCATGTGGCGCAGGTCACCTCCACGATGAGGAGGAGGTCACGCTCCCCAAGACGCAGGTCCCCTGTACGCAGGTGGTCCCGTTCTCCTGGCCGCCGCCGCCACAGGAGCCGCTCTAGCTCCAATTCTTCTCGATAGAAAGCTCACCCCTGTAATTTATATCTCACTCAGCTCAGTTTTGTTACTTCTCTAGCCTAAAGTGAAGCAGTAGAAGAGGATCCCTAATTCAGGCGGACTTCAAAGGCAGCAGTGGAAACACTGTCTTAAGGCGGGTTCTGGCCGTAGAAGTGCTCTTGGTTTAGGCTTGTGTCCACAAAAGCACCCAACAGTTTTCTGTCTAGGAAGACCACCCATTTCCACCCATCTTCTGAGAATCTCTTCAGTGGCAGAGCCTGTGGGAATGAACAAGCCTCCGAGTCGTGGAATGCCCCAACCTTTCCAGATGATTGGGGGAGCTATTTGCAGTCTGGCTATATCTTGGGGGCCAATCTTCCTTTCCCATGAGGCCTGACCCTTTGATTCCTGCTTGAGTCCTCCAGCATCTAGGGTCAAATACCCAGAGAAAGAATACCCCCCCACACTTTAGTTGCCATAAATGGTTCTGTCTTTTCATATTCTCACCTACATCCCTGCCCATTTGTCTCCTTTACTCTGAAATGTTGATGAGCAGTTTGAGAGCCAGCTTTGCAGGTCGTCATGAGCCC
>PVKA01045269.1:0-15635 GCA_004027165.1 Ctenomys sociabilis
GTTAGATAATGCTGTGCTTCTACATAATTCTATGAGAGGCAAGATCTGCACTATTGATGGTGGGACAGGATATTATGTCGGCTTTTAGTGCTATGGTCATCCACTAGGTAAATAATTATTGAATCTGTGATATAATTCAGCCACATAAATACCTGTAAATATAATATCATGTATGCACCTTGTACAATACCAAAACATTATAAAAACAGTTTGCAATGTATTATTTCATCGACTCTGTATGGTTATGGTGTTTTGAAACTGTCTGATTGACATTTGTATTTCAATAAAATAAAAATAAATGGAAAAAAAAAAGATATGGGGAATAATTAGGTAATATTTGTTATCATCAGATGAGGGACATGTATGAAATAGGTATCCTAAATAGGACATTTGTGGCAATGTAGATTGATTCAGATTGTCAGAAATGATCACTCAAATGGAAGGTTATAATAACACTACACAACTGCTATACAATTCTGGGAGAAACAATGATTTTTGTTAACACCACAGCCTGCTTTGCCTAAGTCTTTTTTTCCAACTTAGTTAATAATAGTTTTTTCTCAGTCAAATCTGATTTTTCACAGCTCAAGTTTGAATAGAATTTTACTCTTTTAAATCTACATTCTTCAGTCTCATTTCTCAACTAGGCATTCATATAAAACTGTAGGATAAATTTTCAGATACAAAGGGTCCAATTTTTTTACATCCCACAGGATGCACTACATTCTACATATTTGGAACGTTTTTTACAAATATTACCCCCTTGTTCCCTCTAAAAACTAAAGCACTACTCTAGATTTTTCTGTCAAAAAGTTGTGTTGGAAAGAACTGAATGAACTTAGGATTTTTCTCAGGTTCAGCACCAGAAAACACCATACTTTTACTGGTCATTGTTTTTCAAACTTTGTTCCCTCTGAAAAATGGGGAGAGTGATATGTAAATAAAGCAGTGTACAATTTCAAGTGTGTAACACATACTGAATTACCAGCTTTAATAACAAGTACAGAATATTAGCTAAAAAATTTTGAGTGTAAATATACTAATTACCAATTGGACCTTTTTAAAAGGACTGTGCTCAAAATGTTTCAGTGCCATAATAGATTTGTCAAATCGAGAGAGAGACTGAGAGAGAGAGAGAGAGAGAGAGAGAGAGAGAGAACATGTTCATATTCTTTTGAATATTCCTCTTTTTTTCTGCACATTGTTCTCATACATTTCAAATTCAGAATCAGACCACTAATATCACTCTTTAAGTCAACAAAACTTGCTTTTCACTGTTACTGAAAATCGCCTCAGAGAAGGGACAGGATCATTATTTTCTCAGACTCCTTTGGGCAACAGTAAGCTGCATTATAAGAGAGAGTTGGCATTTATGAATGCGAAATGTCCCACATGGATCTAACATCCACGGGTTAGGAAGGGAAGTACACTCCTCCCAGGCTGTTTTTCTCAATTGAAATTATGGTATTATTGGTGCCTGGTGCATAACGTAAGGATAAAATTAAACCGAGTCACTTTAGGTTATAATAAGCCACAGCCAGGCAATTCTTAGTGGAAATTTCTGCAAAAGTATAATTATTTATAGATTCTCATATCAAACCAAAACATAAAAAATAAAGCCAACATTTGTGTATGGTATAATATTGTTAATGAGAAAGTAACCACAAGGGTCAATACAGGCAAGAAACACACGCTTGTGGAGCACTTATACTTAAAAGATGGGCATACTGTAAGCACAAAAATACAACTAAAAAAGAATTAAGTAACTTATATGAACGCTAAGGATGCTGATATAGTCATACTGTGTGCAAAGCTGGAAGCTGAAAAAGAAAGTTTTCATGAGAGACTTACAGGTCATTTTATCTTCTAATATTTGAAAGAACGAAAGATGCTTAGGCAAATAAAACTGACAAGATTAGTGCCTATACAAATCTCAGGCAGAAACCCACACAAGCACTCTCTGACAGGTTCAGACCCCAGGGCAGAGATGTAAAAGTTGAATTGTTTGGGGAATGACACCTCCTTGAAAACATCCCCTGAAAGATGAAAGCTCTCAGACAGCAGGCACTCTAAACAACTCCCTTCATTAGTAAGGTAGAGATTAAGACTTTATACTTCTGCTGAAAAGAAACCCAGCTCAGGTGACTACACACGAGGCTTGCGAGGACCACTCACCGTGGTGGCTCTGGTGCAGACGGCGCTGATTTGGTCCTTGGCTGGGTATGGGATGCCCCTCAGGTCTTATATGAATTTTCAGGATATTAGGGCTCCAGGGTACCATAAACTGTAAAGTCCTTACTTTTCGCAGTTGTCACTCTATCAGGGAGAAGAAAACTAACAGTGGCGTCTCATTCCCTGATGTACAACTTTCCTTTTCCCTTTACAATTATGGCTCACAAGGTATCTCAGGCTCAATTATGGCTTAATTACTTTAGTGGTAGGGAAGCGCAGTGAAAAAGTGAACAGCTAGTCAACTTTTACATGTGAAATTTCCCATTTCCCTGACTCTCTTTTCATCTTCCCTAAAATCCTTTTCTGAGACCAATAATAAGGAACAGCTTCTGAGACAGAAAATAAGTCATTTTCCTTTCTTGTCTAGGTTTTCTTTATACTCACCGTTATAGTATATAACTTCCAGAATTGAAAAATCTGTTTTCTTGGTGTTTTATCTTTACCCTATCCTGGGATGGAGAAGAGTCATTTTTTGTCAGTGTACATACTGGCAGTTTAAGACCATTTCTATAAGTAGTAATTTAATACCTCATGCAATAAATACCAAATAGTACTCAAAGGTCAGAAAGATCTACCATTCCCTTTTTAATAGAAAATATTACCCATAATATTGCACTAACAGTTGTGTAATCATCTTACTCCAAAGGTCATCTGTCAAGAATGACCTTTCCTCCCTGTGGGATAGAAATGAATGGGAAAAGCCTGACGTTATAGTTAATAAATACCTAGTTTTGCATTATCCTTCATATATGAAAACCGTACTGACTTCATCTGGAAAATGGACCCTGCTCAATCATAAGCACTTCATTTCCTGTGAATGTTTACTCCTTGCCTAACAGTGCATCTGGCACAGAATAAACACTAAAAATACTTGTGCCACCATGAGATGATATCTTGTAATGTAAATATTCTCATGTATCACTAGAGTAAGAAGCTATCCTTCATGTTAGGTTATAAACATGATGTTGAACAAAATTTACTTTATGTTCAGATTTCTGTTGTGAATACCATTGTTTGTGGAAAGGGACAATGCTCTAGAGAAGAGTCTGACTTTGTGGTTATTAACAGAAAGTTCAAATTGAAATGAAAGCAATACTCTATAACTCATGCCTGCAAGCAATTGTACACCAATACTAACATAAAAAAAAACTAAGCAAAGAAAAGAAATACAAGGCAATTTCCCTAATGAACATAGTTGGAAAAATACTCAATAAGATACTAGCAAACAGAATTCAGTAAGTATCAAGAAGATTACATACCAGGATCAAATGAAGTTCAGACCAAGAATTCAAGGATTATTCAATATCTGCAAATCAATAAATATAATATACTATATAAACAGAGCCAAAGGCAAAATCACACAGTCATCTCAATAAATGCAGATAAAGCTTTGGACAAAAATCTAACACTCATTCACTATTATTAAAAGGCAAAGTACTGTATAGAAAATTTGATTTGATAGTATTTACCTAAATCTGATTAAAGCTATCTATGACAATCCAACAGCAACATCATTATGAAAGGACAAAAGGTGAAGGTTTAGCACTAAACTCAAAAAGAAGATATACACTATCACCATTTCTATTCAATACAGTTGTAGAATAGTAGCTGTAGAAATTAAACAAGAGAGAAAAATAAAAGGAATGAGGATAGAAAAGTAAGTAATTAAATTACTATTATTTACAGATTGTCATAATAACACTACATAGGAGAAACCAAAAGACTTCTAGATTTAATAACAAAATTTCAGTAGTACAGCAGGATTAAGTCGACACTCAAAAATCAATAGCATTTCTGTAAAAACAACAAGCAAATTAAGAGAGAAATTAGTGAAACCATGTCTTCCAAAATAACAACTTAAAAATGAAGTACTGAGGAATCAGTCACACAAAAGAAGAAAAAGATTTATACAGTGAAAATTATAGTAGTCTAGAAAAGGAGACTGAAAGAAAGCTATTCCTTCATCCTGCATAGGAAGAACGAACACTGTGAAAATGGCATACTCCAAAAATGCTTATACAGCTTCAATGAAACCCTGGTTAAAATACTGTTAGTATATATCAAAGATCTAGAAAAAATATCCCTAAAATTCACCTTCAATGAAAGAGACCTAGAATAGCAAAAGCAATCCTTGGAAGCAACGGCAAGGTAGGAAACACTTCAATCCCTCACTTGAAATTATCCTGCAAAGTCACAGTGATGAAATCAGCATGGCACTAGCAAAAAAAGACAAAAATGGAAGAACAATGGAATAGACTAGAAGATGCAGAAACAACTACAAATACACTCAGTCACCTTATCTTTGACAAGGGGCCAAACATCATGTTCAGTGGAAAAAAGATAGCCTCTCTCTCTCCATTAGTCATAATGTATATATATATATATATATATATATATATATATATATATATATATATATATATATATATATATATATTACTAATCTGTTAGTACCAATCTCTATTGTCTCATTACTATCAGACAAATAGCAATGAGACAGTTTCAATAACTAATAAATGGCATATTGTTGTATTCTTACATAGTACAAGATGCAGACATGATATCCTGCCCACAAACACTATTAGTACAAATCTTCCTTTTCATTGAGTTAAGTGAAAGTAGCTGTATACCTATCCAGCCTACTCTGTATATGCAAATACAAAATGGTCCTTCCTTTGTATACCCTTTATTCGTTCAGCTCGGTTGGAGATGGGTATTTGATTGATATTTAAATACCATAGGTGCGTGAATTCAGCAAATCAATCCAGTTCAGCAGTCCACAATAGTAGTGGGTTATCCGCAGAAGTTATTGACTTGAGCCCTCACAGCTCAGCATATTAATATGGCTTTACTTTATACACCTCATTTTCATATTTTTTTGCTGGATGGTTAAGACCAAGTTAAAGCAAGACCTATATACCAAGAAATGTAACTTTTGTATCTGATAAGATCAGTCACATACCCTCAGGATTTATCCTGAAATCCTGTACTGCAGTTTGCAGATCCTTTGTCAGTATCAGCCATGTAGATGAGTCACAGCCATTGCTTGGCCAATTTGCTCTCTGCGAAAGCCTGAGAGAATGTTGCATCTCCATGTGGCCCTCCTTAGGTACACTCTATCTCACTGATCACTTTCCTCTGTGGCCCCATCATCTCCTTGATCAGAAAATTTGGGACACAACTGAGTTACATGATGTTACAATACAGGTTCCCCTATGTCCTGATTCTTCACTGACCTTGAAAGTCTAGGGCCAAAATGTTGGCTGACCTCGCAGCCTTTCCTTTTCACTAAGTTTTGATTGGCAAACTTAGGTTGTTAACCCTCTAGAAAAGAAGTTTATTACCCTGCCACATATGCATTTCAGTTTACCCTGTCTGCCTGAGTATCAATCATCTTAAGCATAACATGGAACAGGTATTTTCAATCAAGTACTGATATGTTGAACTTTAAGTCCCTACAGAATATGAAGAAAAAGAACAATTTTTAAAAATAGGAATAGACACATATTTTCACACAGAAATTTAGAAATCTAACCATATACAACATTGTAGCAGGACAATCCTATGACTTTTTTGTGTCTTTTTCTCATTTATTACCCTTAATTTAAAAAAGAAAAAAAAATTTCCTTGAGAAGCAGTATGATAATAATTGGTATGTCATGACAAAAAGTACGTATTTAAAAGACCATAATGACAGGCATTCCAAGCGTGACCCTTCTATTACACATTGCTATCTTTAGTGCACTTGCTTGGTTCACAGGTATCAGTGTAGTTAGTCAGGGTGAGAATCCTACAAATTAACTGCTAGTTTGAAAAGTTTTCCGATGTTTCTCAGGATCCTTGCCTTACCCATCGTGTGCATATAAATGCATGGCTTTGCCCTTGTCATGTTTCCCAGCTTTTCTCTTTGCCCTCTCCTCGTTGTCCAATCCTCAAGTACTTGCTTTCCTTTTAATTGTGTTATACCTTCCTATTTGTATTTCTTCTTTTGAGTTCTTTTACTAGAGAGACTATAAGATATTTACACATGTGGATCTGGTTTATGAATATGAAGGCTTCAAGTTTACTATTCTTCATAGCTGAGTAATACTCCATTGTATAAAGATATCACATCTTTTTCAACCATTCCTCATGTGATGGGCATCTTGGTTGGTTCCAAGATTTGGCTATCAAAAATTGTGCTACTATATAGATAAATACACATATATCACTATGATGTGACATTTTGAGTTCCCCTGGGAAAATTCCCAGTACAGGGATAGCTGGTTTGAATGGGATTTCCAGCCCTAGTTTTTTTAATGAGTTTCCATACTGATTTCTATAATGGTTTCAGCAGTCTACATTCCCACCAGCAGTGGAGAAGTGTTCCCTTTAGCCCACAGTCTCTCCAACATTTGTTGTTTGTTGATTTCTTTATGATAGCCATTCTTTCTGGGGTGAGATGGTATCTCGGTGTTGTTTTAATTTGCATTTCCTGGATGGCTAGTGATGTGGAGCATTTTTTTCATATATTTATTCATTTCTTTAATTTCATCATCTGAGGAAGTGTGTGTTCATCTCTGATGCCCATTTCTGGATTGGGTCTTTAAATATAGGGGTCGTAATATTATTTAGTTCTTTATGTATTCTAGATAGCAGACCTTTGACTGAGTACTTATTAGTTAAGATTTTTTTCGAAATTGTGGGGTGCCTTTCCACTTTGTTGGCAATTTCTTTTGACATGCACAAATTTTTCAATAAGAGGTGGTCCCAGTTGTTAATTCTTTCAAGTGTTTCCCGTGAGATTTGATTTTTGTTCATGAACTCTTTGCCTACCCCATGTCTCCATGAGTTCCTCCTACTTTCTCTTCCAGGAGATTTAGTGTTTCTGTTTTAACATTTAGATCTTTAATCCACTTTGGCTTTAGCTTAGTGCATAGTGATAGACCTGGGTCAATTTGAGTTTCTGACATGAGAGCCAGTTGTTTCAGCACCATTTGTTAAAAAGGCTATCTTTCTTCCAGTAAGTGTGTTTGGCCCCTTTGTCAAAGATCAGGTGGCTGAGTGTGTTCATAGAGGTCTCTGCATCTTCTAATCTATTCTATTGATTCTCAGGTCTATTTCATTGTCAATACCATGCTGTTTTTATCACAGTAGCTTTGTAGTATAATTTCAAGTCAGGAATTGTAATGCCTCCTGCCTTGTCTTTGTTGACCAGGATTGCTTTGCTATTCTAGGTCTTTTTTGTTTCCAAATAAATTTTAGGAACGATTTCTCTAGGTCTGTGGTGGTAGTTTGATAGAGACTTCATTAAATCTGTACAACAATGTTGGGAGTATGGCCATCTTCACGATATTGGTTCTTCCTATCCATGATCAGGGAATATCTTTCCATTTTTTGAAATCTTCTCTGATCTCATTTTAAGAGTACTGCAATTTTCCATGAAAAGATTTTTGACTTCTTTAGTTAGATTAATTCCAAGTATTTCATTTTCTGCAGTGCTATTGTAAAAGGTATTGTTTTTCTAATTTCCTTCTCAGTGTATTTGTTATCTGTGTAGAGAAATGTTTTTGACTTTTGCTTATTGACTTTGTGTCCTGCTATGCTACTGAATTTGTTTATCAATTCTAGTAGCTTCTTGATGGTGTTTTTTGGGTGTTCCAAGTAAAGTATCATCTCTTCTGCAAGTAATGATAGTTTATCTTCTTTACCTACTCTTATTCCTTTTATTTCTCTCTCTTGCCTAATGGCTGTAGATAAAGATTCTAGAACTATATTGAATAGGAGGGGCATTAGAGGATATCTTTGTCCTGTACCTAATCCACTGTGCCAGTCTATTTCTCTTAATTGGTGAAGTATTTACCTGCTGTTGTTTACTCCTTTTTGTCTTGTGTTTAATTGTTTGCCCTATTTAGTGGGTTCCTTCTGTTCTCGTCGGTGGAGTTCTGATCATTTTGGTACCTTTCTAGAATGTTCAGTAGTCTGTGTAGGGTTGGGTTTGTCATCATTAAATTCTTTAGTTGTTCTTTGTCATGGAAGTATTTCACTCCCTCATCAAACCTGAAAGAGAATTCTGCAGGGTATAGTAGTCTGGTCTGGAATTTGTTTTCATAGAGGACTTTAAGTATTCTGCTCCATGCTTTCCTTACCTTCATGGTTTGATCAGAGAGGTCAGCCGTAATGCTGATGGGTTTTCCTTTGAATGTGATCTGCTTCTTTTCTCTAGAAGCTTTCAGTATATAGTTCTTGTACTGGATTTCTGAAATCTTAACTGTTATATGTCTTGGTGTGTCTTTAATTGAGTTGAAGTTATTTGGTGTTCTGTATGCTTTGGTTACCTGAATGTCAAATTGTTTCCTCATATTTGGGAAGTTTTCTGCTACTACTTCTGCCAATATTCTTTTTATATCATTTGTACTGACTCCTTCTTTCTCATTGATTCTACTAGTCTCACGTTTTTCCTTTTTGCATCATCTTGCAGGTGACGAATGATTTTTTCCTGCATCCTAGTTGTTTTTAAGAGATCTTTTTTTACCATTTCACTGGCTGCAATGGCATCTTTAAGGTCTGAAACTCTAGGAGGCCCGGGAGGTGGCTCAGTGGAATAAGTGCTTCCCTGGCAAGCACAAGGGCCTAAGTTCAATCCTCGGTTCAGCCAAAAAAAAAAAAAAAAAAAAAAAAAAAAAAAAAAAAAAAAAAAAAAAAAAAAAGATTTCCTCTATATCTTTCTGCAATTGTTTGTTTAGTTCAGACTATTAATTTAGACATTTCAGCTGTGAGCTTCCCAATTTCTTCTGTGTTAGTGTCTCCTGCATTTGTTCTGGGTGGGTTTGGGGCCTAAGAGTTGGCTCCTTCTCCTTGTCATTTTGTATAGTACTATCCTCTTACCTTTGATGTACAGTTTTGGTGCAGTTATAACCTTAGCATCTCCTGAAATTCTCACCCAAGAGATTATATTGTTAAGGCAGTTTTAGTTTTGTATTTACAGAACTACAATTAGGGACACTAAAAATGGGTAGTGATATTTAGCAGTTCAAAAACTTTTGTAACAAATGCGTTTGTATTTAGACAGTAAGAGCAAACATTATATGTGTGCAGCTAAGCAGATATTAAATGGGGAATTTGTATTTGTTAGCTGTCCTAAATTCTGTCTAATTCCCTCCTCTTGATGTACATGGGGTCTGCCAGGCAGAGTCATTCACCCAGTGACCTGTTGCCCCTTTGTAGATCAAGAGTGAAAAAGGGAGGACACTCTCATAGATGTGGGTCTAGCAAAGTGTCTCAGCTTACGTTGGTCTGGAGTTACCAACGTTGAACTTGTCCAGATGTGCCTGCCTTTCTTTTGGCTGCTGTGTGTAGCTTCTTCCTGCTGCAGCTCCTAGATGTAAACCCACTGTGCCACTCTGGCAAGATATTCTGCTTCTTGATTAGCATGGTGGGTCTGGCTCCTAGCCTCTCTGCTGGGAGCTCTGCTTCAAAGTTCCACAGATGTAACAAGGTAGAAAGCATTAATTATTAATTAAAGTAATAATTAATAATTATTAATTATTGAATCTGTGATGTAATTCAGCTATAAAAAAGATAAGTATATAGCTACACTCTCTTCATTCACTGATTAGAGACATCTGCTATAATAATTCCTGTAAGTATAATATCATTTATGCATCTTGTATGACACCAAAACATTACGAAAACATTTTGCAATGTATTAATTTATTGAATCTGTCCTGTTGTCTTGAAACTGTCTCATTGCTATTTGTTCTTCAATAAAAATAATAATAAAAAAAGAAAAAAAAATAAAATACTTTTAAAAGTAAAACAAACAAACAAAGTTCCACAGGTGGCCTGGCACAGGGCCTGGGGAGTGGTTGGAGATGGTATCTTAGGTGCAGCCAGCTTTCAGGTGTCCACACACACTGGGCCTGGGGTTTGGGTGGGGAAGGGTTTTAAGCATGAGGATTAGGCAGAAGTTCCCACACTCACACCGGGCCTGGAATCTCATGAAATTCCTTTTAATCTAATGTTGGTGTGATTGGAAGCTCCTTAACCCAAGCCTGCAGCTTCTGCCAAGCTCACTGCTAGCAGCTCTAGGAGGACCACCATGTGGGGCACTCATTGAACTCTCTGTGGTTTAGTGAAGAGAAGCTCTCTCAATCCATTTCTTAGTAGGGTTGACACCCAGAGAAGCACAAACACTGAGAGACAGGGTCCACGATATCTGTGTTTTATAGCTACATATTTAAATAACCCAATGGGACAGATGAACCAAGTTCCCTGAAAGACCTGATAGGCTTGGGACAGGACCAGAGTCTGATTGCATGGAGGCTGGTAAGTTCCAGTGCCTACACATTGGAACTAAGGGCGTTCTTCCACCCAGTGTGCCACCTGATCAAAATGATGCCACCATTTGTATTACAAATGTAATACTGTCATCTGTGTATACAATCTGGAAAAATATTTTAATTGTTAAATGTAATGTATAAATTGTTATGATATCATTCTCATAGGCCACCAAAAATTGTTGAGATACTTATGCATAGATCCGTTAGGGTGGTACAGCTGTTGGACAAGACTATCTTCAGTGAATAAAGGAGCACTTCCTGTAAAAGTTTTATTCAAGGCTTTTTTGGAGAGAGTTTTGGGAAAGGTGCCTTGGAAACTGAGTGCTACCCCATTACAATCATCTCAGCTATCTTGTGTATATAGTAACATGATTTTGCCTCTTCCTTTTTCTCTATCCTTTCTCCTTTTGCTCATCTTCATTGTTCCTTATGTTGAGTTTTTTTCCAGTTCACTGTATCTCTTATAACTTTAAAATTTAATTTATTCTTTCAGGTTTTTACACTAGGAGACAATATGATATTTACAAATGCGGGTCTGATTTATTTCACTTATGAGTATAGTCTTTAGTTGCATCCATTTATCCATAAAGTTGTCTTTCTTTATAGCTGAGTAATACATTGTATAAAAACACTACATCTTTTTTATGCAGTCCTCAGTTGGTGGGAATTTGGGTTGTTTTCTTACTACCAGAGAATCCTCTGTTGCTAACAGGGACCTCATACTCAAACTCCTAAACGCCATCTCCTTGCCCACAAAGGCCACCATCCTACACTGTAAAATTCACCAAAGGGGCACAGACAACATAATGAAGGGAAACAATTTGGCAGACCACAGGCCAAAGAGGCGACTTTTCTCCTTTGGTAACCCCTCATGACACTCACCTCAATCTCACACACTCCAACAAACCCAAAATATTCCCAGTCACAAAAGGAGACCCTTTATAAACTAGAGGACACCATAGGCCCACATGGATGGCTTCTTCTGGGGGGAAAAATATTGCCTGACAGGCACTCAAGATACATAGTTCCTCATGGAAATACACAACTTCCTATATATTGGATGCCACCCTCTCTCTCAGCTGTCATCCATTACAAGGTGTTAACCAAAACCCTACAAGATATTGATACAGGGAACCTCCAAATGACACAGGGAGAAAAATGACCTCTGAACTTAAAAGGTATCTGAGAAGATTTCATGTTCTCTAAAACTGAAGAATGAATTTTAGGAACAGACAGAGGTTGTGAGCAGAATATATTTATTGAGGGAAAGAAAGCTCCTGTCCGAGAGAGGGACAGAAGGGAGAACCAAGCGGGGTGTCCCTTGGAAGCTGTCTCTTCCAGACTTTTATAGAGGAAAACCATGTGGGGAGGCAGGTCAAAGGTGATGGAGAATAAATGGGAACTCACTCAGGTGGGCATGAGGTGGGACAAAGCTATGGTCAACCAATGAGATTACAAGCACCATTGTTCAGGTAAAATTGATTAAATCCAGTACCAAATGGGGATAGCAAGCGGGACAGGGTCTCTTCCTATTGTGGGCTGGGCTAGCGACTCATTTGGGTTCTTTCAAGTTGATTGATACTATTTAGAATATCAATCCCTGTTGCCCATCCCTAGGGAAGTATGTAGCTGTATGTTTCCTCTTTTGTCTTGGTTTTGAGATTTGGCCCAATTGGGAATGTCTCTCTCTTTCAAGTTGCAGTCACCTTGTTTTCCATCTTGTCACCTTGAGGGCCTGGCTCTGTCTGACTGCATATATTTCTATCTAATTCAGCCACTTACAACAATATCATGACCCTCTGCGCCACCTGCACGAAAGTCAATCCCCATGAAGGACTCCAACCTCCAGCCTCCTTTAAACCCCACCAGTTCACAGGATCTCTCCCAGGCCAAGACTTGCAGACAGACTTCATTTATATTCCCTGCCACAAAAATTCAGGCCTATCCTCACTCTAGTGGACTCTTTCACAGAATAAATTGAAGTCTTTCCCACAAAAGAGAAAACACCTGATACAGTAAGCTCTATTCTACTAAACCACCTTATTCCTTGCTTTGGCCTCCCAACTTCCACACAGACAATAGACCTGCCTTTATCTCTAAGGTCACCCAACGAATCTCCCAAGCCCTAAATATAAAATGGATATTTCACACACCCTACCAGCCTGAATCCTGGGGAAAGGTAGAAAAAGCCAACCATCTCATCAAGGCCCAACTAAACAAACTCTCTATAAAAACCACCAATCTTGGCCAGATCTCCTGCCCACCCCCCTCGCTCAACTCTGTGTCCACAACCCTCTGTGCTTAGCCCTTTTGAATCATGTATGGCAGACCCCTGCTTCTATGCTCCCTACCTTTTGACCCATCTCCCAACCCATTTGTTGACTACTTGCTGCTATTCTCACTAACTCAACATCTTCTCAGACAATTTGCTGACCAGTGCCTCCCTAAATCTGGTAACAGCTCAAGTTCCCTACAGGTTCAACCTGGAAACCAAGACCTTCCAAAGGATCTCACCCCCTCATCCAACAAGCCTCTTTGGTCTGACTCACAAACCATCATCCTGAGTATGCCAACCAACCACAAAGGTCTTTGAGAGACAAGCCTAGGTTCACCTGTCCAATCTCAAAAGGGTCCTGCCACCAACCAATGGTAAAACAGAGAAGCAAATTTGGTTGAGTCAATCTCTCTCCCCTACAAAATTTCTTCTCAAATGACCCCTCAGCTTAGTTCCAATTCTGGAATAAGAGTCATACTCTT
This sequence comes from Ctenomys sociabilis, assembly GCA_004027165.1. Lineage (NCBI taxonomy): Eukaryota > Metazoa > Chordata > Mammalia > Rodentia > Ctenomyidae > Ctenomys > Ctenomys sociabilis. The sequence continues at coordinate 13,311 of PVKA01045269.1, forward strand.
CCTGACAATACACCTCTTCTTTCACCTCCAACCCACACTCCTCCAACAACCCAATAATTACGTTGGAAATTTGTGGCCTACACTGGGTCTGCACCTCCTTAAAGGAAGTTATTGATGGCCCCTATAATGGCAATCAGCCCTTAACTCTTCCCACTGCCCTTCTGTATCCCTGATCTTTGATGCCTGTAACCTCAACCCTTTTCTCTGTGGCTCACAAGACTGGCATCAAACATACAGCCACAGACAAAAATATCTCTGCATTCACAATGCATCCACTTCCCACTGCAGAGATGATTACCCAGCCTAGAAAGACATCTTGGCACAATCCTCAAATGGGAAAATACAAACTTTTCACCTAAATACTCTACACCCATACTGATCACAAAAGTTAGCAGGTGCCCACACAAAGTCTTCCAAGGTATCTCTCCACCTCAACCCCTCCCAAGTGACATGCAACTCATATCACTGCAACCACATTAACCTCACCACCCATAACTCACAGACATATGGGAACATAGGTTCACCTGTACCATTGGGATTGTACCACCATACAAGACCCATGTGGGTTCCTCAAATCCACAAGACACCTTACATGGCCCCTGATATAAGCACAGAAATCACCAAGTTCAACACCTCCCTGCAAAAACCAACCATTAATCTCTTCTCAATTGTCCTGATGGCTCTCAGACTCCTCTCCTAGACTCCTACTAATATCTCCAAGTGCTGGCTATGCTCGTCTATACATCTACCAGACCTAATAGCCATTCCCACTAACAACACCTGCTCAAGCACTTTCCCATTTACCCAGAGACCCTTAGTCTTAGTTATATCCCTCAGGTCCCTGACTGTCTCTCCTAACCTTTCCTGCTCCCAGGAAGCTCTATGAGCCATCCATGTAACTCCCTCCTCCCCTGCCTCCTCTCATGCAAAAATTCCACATAGCTCTTCCTATGCAGCTCCTCCATTTACCCCTGCCTTCCACAAGGTCTTCAGTGCACCCTAGTTCTATTAGTTCCTAATGTTGCTGTCTGTACAGAAGAGGAATGTGCCGATGACTCAGCATTTCCCTACACTACCACACAAAATAAAATGAGCAGTCCACATGGGATTTCTCATAGCGTCAACCCTGGTAGGAACTGAAGTTTCAGAGATTCAGGACTAGGAACATCCTTGAAGCTACATGTACCCATGGCCAACTGGCTGCCTGGAAATTTTGCTAATGTAGTCAACAACATGACCACCATGTACAAACAACTGCAACTCTCCTGTATGGTACTACAAAACAGGTGAGCCCTCAATTTGATAACTGCAACAAAGTGGTAACTTACATCTTTTTAAAAGTGTTGCTATTACATTAACCAATCTGGAATTATACACCAAAAGATCAGGAAATTAAGAGATAGAGCACAACAATACTGAGATGTGGTCTCCCTGGGATGGGACTTACACAGCCCACGGGGGACCATACTTCTATGGCTTTCCCCCCTCCTAGGACCACTGCTAGGGCTCGCTATTGTGCTCCTCTTGGCTCCCTGCTAAATAACCTTAGTCCTAAATACAGTAGTTAAATTTACAACACAAAATTTTATCCAGATGTTTCTCTCAGATTACTCCAACCAGGCCTTACTCCAATGAGAGTCCCTCCAGGATGATGACACCTCCTTACCCTGATCTCCAGACTCATGGCCCTATGACACCCCTGGCCATCAAGAAGTTGCCAAATGATCTCTTCTCCCTTTTTAAAATCAAGTCATCAGGTTCGGACATTGCCAGTCCTGCAGATAACCCACTACTATTGTGGACTGCTGGACTATATTGAAATATTTTGCTGAATTCATGCACCTACAGTATTTGGGTTTTTTTTTTCTTTTTTCTTTTATTTTTTCACTGGTGGGGATTGAGTCTAGATCCTTCACACTAAGATACATCTCTAGCCTTTAAAAAAATTTTTTTTCATTTATTTTTATTTTATTAAAATACAAATGTCAATCAGACAGTTTCAAGACACCTTAACCATACAGATTCGATGAATTAATACATTGCAAACTGTTTTCATAACGTTTTGGTATTGTACAAGGTGCATACATGATATTATATTTACAGATATTATTTCAGCAGATATCTCCTATCAGTGAATTAAGAGTGTAGTTGCTTACTTATCTTTTTTTTTATAGCTGAATTATATCAAAAATTCAATAATTATTTACCTAGTGGATGACCATAGCACTAAAAGCTGACATAATATCCTGTCCAACCACCATTAGTGCAGATCTTGCCTCTCATAGAATTATGTAGAAGCACAGCATTATCTATCCCAACTGTACT
>PVKA01045270.1:0-15626 GCA_004027165.1 Ctenomys sociabilis
AAAAAAAAAAAAAAAAAAAAAAAAAAAAAAAAAAAAAAAAAAAAAAAAAAAAAAAAAAAAAAAAAAAAAAAAAAAAAAAAAAAAAAAAAAAAAAAAAAAAAAAAAAAAAAAAAAAAAAAAAAAAAAAAAAAAAAAAAAAAAAAAAAAAAAAAAAAAAAAAAAAAAAAAAACAACTAAGATGCAGCAAAAAATAATTCACCACCTACAATGTGATGCAAAGATTAACAATGTGAGACTAATTGGCATCAATGAGAAAGGAGGGCAAATGATATAAAAAGAATACGGGCAGACGTAATAGCAGAAAACTTCCCAAATATGAGGAAATAACTTACTATTCACGTAACTGAAGCATACAGAACTGCAGATAACTTCAACTCAATCAAAAACACACTGAGACTTAAAGTTATCTAGATCCCTGAAATCCAGCGTGAGAGCAATATATTGAAAGCCAATAGAGAAAAAAAACCAGATCACATTTAAAGGTAAACCCATAAGAATTATGGCTAACTTCTCTTCACAAAGCATGAAGGCAAGAAGATCATGGAGTAGAGCACTTCAAGTCCTCTATGAAAACAAATTCCAACCCAGATTACTATACCCTGCAAAACTCTCTTTCAAGTTTAATGGAGAAGTGAAATACTTTCATGACAAAGAACAACTAAAGAATTTCATGATGACAAAGCCAACCCTACACAGACTACTAAGAGATGTTCTAGAGAAACACCAAAATGATCAATACTCCACAAACAAGAACAGAAGGAACCCACTAAACAGAGCAAACAATTAAACACAGGAGAAAAAGGAGTGAACAACAGCAGGTAAATAACATGTCAATAGTAAATCAAAACATCTCAACTGTAACCATCAATGTAAATGGGTCCAATTCACCAATTAAAAGAAATAGAGTAGCACAGTGGATTAGAAAACAAAATCTAATAATATGCTGTAAATAAGAAACACACTTTACTCAAAAAGACATTCAGAGGAAAAAAGTCAAAGGATGGAAAACAATACTACATGCCCCAGCACCTCAGAAAAAAAGCAGGTGTAGCAATTATGTTCTCAGACAGTCTCAACTTCAAACCAAGAATGGTCAAATGAAATCAAGAAAGCCACTATTTACTGGTTAGGGGAAAAATTCAAGAGGAAGAAATAAGACTCAAAATGTATATGCACCAAACACGGGAGCACCCAACTACATAAGACAAATCTTAATGGACATGAAAAATCTAACATTCAATACCATAATTTTAACAGGAAACCTTAACATCTCCCTATCCCAAAAACATAGGTCAAGCAGACAAAAAATTAGTAAAGAAGTAGGAGAGCTGAATCACAGCTTGGAACAAATGGACTTGGTCGACATATACAGAGTGTTCCACCTGATCACAGCTGAATATACATTTTGTTCAGGTGCACATACGTCCTTTTCTAAAATATACCACATACTAATCCATAGATCATGCTTAAGTATATGAAAGAAAACAGAAATTATCCCATGCATATTATCTGACCACAGTGCAATGAATCTGGAAATAAATGAGACAAGAATATGGAAAAACCCCATAAATACATGGAAATTAAACAAGAACTTTACTGAGCAACCAATGGGTCACAGAAGAAATTAAACAAGAAATTCAACAATATCTGCAAGTCAACAAAAATTCCACCAAAACTCAATGGAATTTATGGGAAGCGATGAAGGCAGTTCTCAGAGGGAAATTTACAGCTTTGAACTCACACATTAGGAAATCAGAATGGGAACAAATAAATAACCTAATGTTGCACCTCCAACATCTAGAAAAGGAAGAGCATACAAAGCCCAGAGCCAAAAGATGGGAAGAAATCGTAAAGACTAGAGAAGAAATGAATTCAGTTGAGATGAAGAAAACTTTTCAAAGAATTAACAAAACAAAAAGCTGGTTCTTTGAAAGATTAAAGAAAATTGATAAGCCCCTAGCTAACCTCATCAGAAAGAGGAAAGAAAAAATTCAAATACAAGCATAAGGAATGAAAAGGTTTTAACCACCACAGATGAAGTGAAAATTCAGAAGATTATCAATAGCTACTTTGAGAATCTTTACACTCACAGAATAGAAGACACAAAAGAAATGGACAGATTCCTTGAAAGGTGCAAATAACCAAAACTGAATCAACAAGATACAACTATTCTCAGTATCCCAGTAACAGCCAATGAAGCATGAGATGTAATAAAAATCCAGCAACAAAGAAAAGTCCAGGTCCTGATGGATTCACAGCTGAATTCTACAAGAAATTCATAGAGGATATATGCCCTATACTCCTCCAACTCTTCAAGGAATTTGAAAAGAAAGCAATCCTCCCAAAATCATTCCTGGAGGCAAGTATTATACTGATACCAAAACCAGGGAAAGATGCAACTAAAAAAGAGAACTACAGGCCAATCTCCCTCATGAACATAGATGCAAAAATCTTCAGTAAAATCCTAGCAAACAGAATACAGCAAATCATCAAGAAGATTTCACACTATGACCAGCTAGGATTCCTCCAGAGGATGAAAGGATGGTACAATGTACACAAACATATAAATGTAATATACTATACCAATAGAACCAAAACTAAAAGCCACAAGATCATCTCAATTGATTCAGAAAAGGCTTTTGATAAAGTCCAACACTCAGTCATGTTGAAAGTGTTAGAGAAAATTGGAGTAGAAGGCCTCTACCTCAATTTAATAAAAGCCATATATGACAACCCAACGGCTAATATAATTCTAAATGGGAAAAACCTGAAATTTTTACTCTCAGATCTGGTACAAGAAAAGGATGTCCTCTGTCATCCCTCCCCTTCAACAGAGACTGGAATCATTAGCTAGAGCCATTAGACAAGGGAGAGATATAAAAGAAATAAGAATAGGTAAAGAAGTTAAACTATAATTGTTTGCAGATGACATGATAATTTACTTGGAAGACCCAAAAAAACTTCACAAAGAAGTTACTAGAATTGATACATAAATTCAGTAGCATAGCAGGATACAAAGTCAATACTGAAAAGTCAATAGCATTTTCTACACAGATAACAAACACACTGAGAGGGAAACTGTAGAAACAATAACTTTTACAACAGCACCACGAAAAATGAAATACCCTGGAATTCACTTAATCAAGGAAGTCAAAGATCTTTTCAAGGAAAATTACAACACCCTAAGAAAATAAATCGTAGAGGATTTCAGAAAATAAAAAGATATTCCCTGCTCCTGGATAGGAAGAACCAACATCGTGAAGATGGCCATACTCCCAAAATTGCTGTACAGATTTAATGCAATCCTTATCAAACTATCACTAAAATACATCAAGACCTAGAGAAATCATTCCTAAAATTTATTTGGAACCAGAACATACCTAGAATAGCAAAGGCAATCTTGGGCAACAAAGACAAGAAAGGAGGCATTACAATTCCTGACTTAAAATTATACTAGAAGATACTGTGATAAATCTGCATGGTACTGGCAAGAAAATAGACCTGAGGATCAGTGGAATACATTACAAGATATATAAGCCTCTATGAACACACTCAGCCACCTGACCTTCGACAAAGGGGTCAAACATGCTCACTAGAAGAAAGATGGCCTCTAACAAATGGTGCTGGAAAAATTGGCTCTCTACAGGCCAAAAACTAAAACTATCACTGTGCACTAAGCTAGCATCAAAATGGATTAAATATCTAAACATTAAAATAGAAACACTCAATCTCCTCGAGGAGAAAGTAGGAGGAACTCTCGAAGACATAGGGGTAAGCAAAGAGTTCATGAATGAAAATCAAATCATACAGATAATACTTGAAAGAATTAATAACTGAGACCTCCTCTTGTTTTTTCCCAATCAAAGGAAATTACCAACAAAGTGAAAAGACATCCCACAAATTTGTAAAAAATCTTAACTAATAAGCACTCAGACAAAGATTTGCTCCCTAGAATTTATAAAGAATTAAAAAACATTAGGGACCCTAAATGTAAAAGCCTAATACAGAAATGGCCATCCGAGATGAACAGACGTCTCAGAGGACAAAATTAAAGAAACAAATAAATATATGAAAAAATGCTCCACAACACTAGCCATCCATGAAATGCAAATTAAAACAACACTGAGATACCATCTCACCCCATACAGAATGACTATCATAAACAAATCAACCAATAACAAATGTTGGAGAGGATTTTGGGGAAAAAAGAACCCTTCTCCACTGCTGGTGGGAATGTAGACTTGCGCAACCATTGTGGAAATCAGTGCAGAGACTCCTTAAAAAACCTAGGACTGGAAATTCCATTCAAGTCAGCTATCCCCCTACTGGAAATTTTCCCAGAGGAACTGAAGATATCATATCATAGTGATATATGTGTACTTATGTTTATAGCAGCACAATTTGTGATAGAAAAAATCTTGGAAAAACCAAGATGCCCATCACCTGAGGAATTGATGAAAAAGTTGTGGTGTTTTTATACAATGGAGTATTACTCAGCTATAAAGAATGGTAAACTTGAAGCATTTATATTTTAGTGGATGCTACTTGAAGATATACTCATAGGTGAAATAAACCAGACCCACATGCGTAAATATCATATATTCTCCCTAGTATGAGAACTCAGAACAAGAAATACAAATAGAAAGGTACAACACAATTAAAAGGACAGCAAGAACTTGAGGATTAGACAATGAAGAGAGGGCAAAGAGAAAAGCTATGGAACATGACATGGGCAAAGCAATACATTTACATGCACAAGATTGTTAAGACAATGATTCTGAGAACTAGCCACAGGCTACTTGTCCTGACACACCAATTATTGCCTTACTGTCTCTCAAGTAGATGCTTTTTATTTAAAAACAAAAGGGTAATAAATGAAAAAAAGAGACAAGGAAAAAATGTCAGAGGACTGTTCTGGCACAATGCTGTGTATGGTAAGATTTCCAAATTTCTATGTAAAAATATGTAATTGTTTATTCATATTTTTAATTTTATTCCATATTCTGCAGACTTAAAGTTTAACATATCAATACTTGATGGAAAATACCTGGTCCATTTTATGCCTAACGTATTTCATATTCATACAGATAGTGTAGGTAAACCCAACTGTGTATCTTATAGGGTAATAATAAGCTTCTCTTCTGGAGGGTTAACAACCTAAGTTTTCAGACAAAAATTAGAGGAAAAAGAAGGGCTCAAAAGACAGCCAGCATTTTGGCCCTAGACTTTCAACATCAGTGAGAACTCAGGACATAGGAGAACCTGTACTGTAACATCTTCTAACTCAGTTGTGTCCCAAATTTTCTGATCGAGGAGATTACGGGGCACAAAGGAAAGTGATTGATGATGTAGAGTGCGCCTAAGGAGAGTCACATGGAGAGAAAACATACCCTCAGTCTTTCACAGAGAGCAAACTTTCACAGAGTCAAGCAATTGCCATAACTCATCCACATGGCTGACACTGAAAAACCGTCTACAAAGTGTAGCACAGGGTTTCAGTATAAGTCCTGAGGGGACTGGACCGACCTTGTCAGATACAAAAGTTACATTTCTTGTTATATAGGTCTTGCTTTATCTTGGTCTTAATCATCCATCAGAGAAGTGTAGAAAAGAAATATGAAAAGTGAAGCCATGTTAATAGGCTGAGCTGTAGAAGGCTCAAGTCTGCAGCCTCAGGTATTGACAGTCCTGTGGATAACCCACTGCTATTGTGGACTACTGAACTATATTGGAATATTTTGCTGAATTCATGCACCTACAGTCTTTGAATGGCAATGGAATACCCATCTCTAACAAAACTAAACAAAAAAGGAGATATATATGAAGGACCATTTGTGTATATAAAATAGGATAGATATATAGCTACTTTCTCTTAATTCAATAAGAAGAAAAATTTGTACTAATAGTGTTTGGACAGGATATCATGTCTACATCTTGTGCTATGAATGACTACTACAAAGATAACGATATACAATGTATTAATTGTTTTAACTCTCCTGCAAACCTGTTTTGAAACTATCTCATTGGAAATATTTTTCTCAATAAAATTAATCAAAAATACAAAAACAAATCGAGTCAGATTTTCTTTCATTGACAATGAATACAACACATGCAGCTTCACAATGGAAAACCACCCCAAAATTGAAAACTCATGTATATACTTCAAAATAGGTTGTGTGTGATAAAGCATATAATTAGAAAACATGCAAAAATGTTTCTTGAAATTTATTCATGATGATTATGCATCAGATATAAAATATCACTTTTAGTCTGAAGAAATAGAAATAATATATCATTATATTCAATTGAAATATGTTTTAAAAGAGCTTGTGGATTTAACTCAGTGTAGAGCATAAGCCCTGGGTTTGATCCCAATGCACCCCAAACACAGAAACACACACACACACACACACACACACACATACACACACACACACTGAAAAAAATAAGTCTAGCAGGGAACTTTATTTCTCTATGGATTCAATCGATTCTTTTTAATCTTCTAAATCTTAACACTTCCTGAAATATCAATTGTAAGTAACATAGACTTCACCTGCTTATGATACACACCTAATTATCCTGTGTCACCATGTTCACCTGCTGAGAACAGAGATGAGATGCATCCCCAGTTCTGAGGGGGGATACATTCTAATATACATGAGGCAAAGCATCAAATCAATGTAAGATCTATTCATGGCTGTTTGAAAATGATTTTAATGGAGTAAAACAAGGTGAAAAATAATAGCATAGCATTTTGAAATTAACTAGTAAAACAAGTTCCCATCCATCCATTCAAACACACACACACACACACACACACACACACACACACACATTTGTTCCATTCACAGGCCCTGATCATATACCTAAGACTGAATAAGTTTTGCCTCTCTCATAGCTACTCCTCTAAACTACTTACAACATACACTGATTACTGTTCAGCAATTTTATATCCAGGGTCATGTTCATGACTCATTATTTTTATCAGAAACAAAGGTACAATCAAAATAAGTTAAGGTCACAACTTGAATTAATAATAAAACCTCTTTTGAAATATGTAACAAATGCCAGCATTAGCATAAATCAAGAAAAAGTACAACATTCAGGCCATGTAAAACATACTTCTCCATACTAGCATACCAGGAAACATGTAAAGTGTCTCCCTAGAACTCTATTTCCAGATTATAAAATTGTAAATTATAAAGGCAAACTTTCCTTAAACCGATGTTCTCTGATTATCTTTCTAAAACTTCATACCCTTGAGAACAGTTTAAATCCTCCCTCCAAAAAAATATACCTCCTTTAAGTATGCGTACATCACACATTAGCTATTTGCACTAATGAAGATGAAGTATAATTTAACACTTAAGAGGTTTTAGTTTCAGATAGATCTATTTCACTTTTCAAAGATGGGCAAATTAATTCAGTTCTCTGAGGCTCAGTGTCTTTATACATAAAGAGTGAATAATCATAACTGGCATGGTAGGCCTGGGGGTGAAATGAAATGAAAGTCTTAAAAGCACAAATCAGTACCAACGTGTAGAGAGCTCCAAAACTGGTAGCTGAAAATGAGACTCACGAACCCAATACACTTTCTGATGAAACTCTAGCTTGCATGTTGAATAATTTTAGGATACTCAAATTATAATGTTTTATTACTGTTTTAAAAATACTACTGAAAACTTCTTGGTTTAAAACAATTTATGATTATCTTACAGTAATAGAGATCAGTAATTTTAGATTTCACTTAGCTAAAATCAAGGTAGCAATGGAATGCTATTCATTTGAGCTTCTCTGGGAGAGTCCATTTCATTTCCTTATCCAAATTCTGCAAGTAAACAATATTCCTGGACTTATTTTTTCTTTCTACAACATAAAAACATTCACAAAACTTTCTTGAAATCCTTCTCTGTCTCTGCTACCTCTTCTTTTCCTTTCTTGTCATAAAATCCTAATGATTGCATACAGCTCTCTGAATAGTCACTTTACTTGAAGGTTAACAGATTATCAAGCTTCACTTCATGTGTCCTTTAGTTCCTTCTTTCAAGTACTATAATCAAATCATAAGTTCCATACACTGTGACACAGACATCTTTGCCAAGTCATTACTTTGTCTACCATGATAGCCAGTCTTAATTTTTTTAATTGCTAAATAACAATTCCAAAATTTACTTCAGGCATCTATGCTATAAATAATTTTCAGTGGCCCAGAAAACACACCCACCCTGGAGGTCTATAGTAATTAAGTTTTAAAAAATCCAATTCATTCATTATTTCCTATGTAAACCTTTATGGAAAATTTGTAGAATACAATTGTTTTGTTGAATACCAAGATAGTCAAAATAATCCATACACTTCCACAGCATAATTTGAGTTAATGTTCTAAAATTCCACATATCACAGAAATATAGACCTGGAGAGAATGTTTGGAGAACAACTTCCAAACCAGACTGATACACCCTGAAAAAGTATCTGTCAGATGTAATGAAGAGATAAGATACTTGCATGACAAAGAACAACTAGAGAAATTCATGACCACAAAACTAACCCTACAAGGACTATTGACAGACATTCTATCTTTTTAAAGAATTTTTAATTATCTTTTTTTTCTGTATTTTAGGGAAAGATCTACAGGATATTCAGGGTCTCACTACTAGATCAGACTCATAGTGATCCTCCTGTTTACAGTCTCCCAAGAGCTGGGATTACAGGTACCCACCACCACACCTAGTCTCAAATCATCTCAGTGCTCCCTGGTGTCAGGACTGGCATGGCAGGCCTATGGATTGAACCCCTGACCCTGTGCCTGCTTGCAGGTGCTTTAATCCACTGAGCTATTTGGCCAGTCCTCCTGAAAGATATTCTACAAAGACACAAAAATGACCAAAACTTGAACAACAACAGAAAGGAACAACCAAACAGAGCAAGCAATTATGCAGAGGGGGAAAAATACAAACCTGCAATAGGAAAATATTGCAAAAGATATGCCAAAGATGAGCCAATACATATCAGTTATAGCCATCAGTTTTAATCGCCTCAATTTGCCCATCAAAAAAAGAAGACTGGCAGAGTGGATAAAGAAACAAAATCCAGGGCCAGTGGCTCCATGGAATAAGTGCTCCCCTGGCAAGTACAAGGGCATGAGTTTGATCCTCAGCTCCTCCAAAACAGAGAAAGAAAGAAAGGAAAGAAAGAAAGAAGAAAGAAAGAAAGAAAGAAAGAAAGAAAGAAAGAAAGAAAGAAAGAAAGAAAGAAAGAAAGAAAGAAAGAAAAGAAAGAAAGAAAATCCAATAATATGCTGTACACAAGAAACACATTTAACTCAAAAGGAAATTCATAGACTGAAAGTCAAATGATGGAAAACAATAGTCCATATGACAGGATCATAGAAAAGAGCAGGGGTAGCTACTCTGGTTGCTAACAATGTGAACTTCAAACCGAGCATAGTCAAAAGAGATGAAGATCACTATAATACTTTTAGGGGAAAACTGCAAGAGGAAGAGACAACAACCATGAATCTGTATGCACTCGCTATAGGAACACCCAACTATATAAGACAAATTTTAACAGAAATGAAAAATCAAATGAGTATGAACACAGTTGTAATGGGGAAGTTTAACAGCCCATTGTCTCAAAGAGCTGCATCAACGAGGCAAAAGATCTGCAAAGAAATAATAGAACTAAACCAAACTTGTGCAGAAATGGACTCAGTGGACATTTGCAGAATTTTCCACCCAGCAATATCAGAATACACATGCTTCTCAGCTGCACTTGGGATTTTCCCCAAAGCGGACCATATACCAGCACATACTTAAATGCAAAGGAATTAAAATTACCCCATGCATATTACCTGATAATAGTGCTGTGAAACTGGATATTAATGACAAAAGAAATCATAGAAAACTACATATAAAAATGAAAACTAAATAACACTCCAATCAGTGGATCACAGATAAAATGTAAAAAGCAATTAAGCAATATTTACAATCAAATTAAAATGCAGATACAACTTACCAGAACCTGTGTGATGCAATGAAAGTAGTCTTAAAAGGGAAATTTAGAGTGGTAAATTCTCACATCCGGAAAACAGAATGAGTCCAAATCAACAATCTTATGCTGCAACTCAAGCTCCCAAACAAAGAAGAGAAAGTCAGCCCCGAAGTCCAAAGATGGAAGAAAATTAGATCGGAGAAGAAATTAATGCAATGGAGACAAAGACACAATACAAAGAATTAATGAATCAAAGAGTTATTTGAAAGAGTTTCAAATTTCTAGCCCACCTTATTAAGAAAAAGAAAGGCAAATTTAAATTCATGCAATGAGAAAGGAGAAATTACTACAAACTCTTATAGAAATTTCGAACATAGGAAATGCCCACTTTGAAAATCATTACTCTCACAGGATAGAAAACACAGAAAATGGACTGATTATTAGATACACACAAATTACCAAAGCTGAACCAAGAAAATGTCCAAACTCTGAACAACCGAATGTAAGTCAATGGAATTGAAAATATAATAATAAAAAAGCCTACCAACAAATAAAAGTATAGGTCTTGTTGTATTCACAGCTAAATTGTATAAGAAATTGAAAGAAAACTTAATGCTAACTCTTGTTAAACACTACAATGAACTTGAAAGGGAAGCAATTCTACCAAAGTCATTTCTTGAGGCAAGTTATTGCTCTGAGATCAAAACCAAAGAAAGACCCAACCAAAAAAAGAGAACTACAAGCCAATCTCCCTAATGAACATAGATGCAAAAATCCTCAATAAAATAGTAGCAAACAGAGTGCAGCAAATCATCAAAAACTATATATCATGACCAAATGGAATTCATCACAGGAATACATGAACGGTTCAATATATGCAAATCTGTAAATGTAACACACCATACCAACAGAGACAAAGACAAAAATCATGTGCTCTACAATACCACCATCAGGAGTGGTCCAAAATTGCCACAACCTTGAATCATGCTCTTCTTCAGTGCTGCAGAACTGGCATTGTGAGCCAGGTTGTGAGCTGCAGCAGTTGAGCCAATCGCGGGGACCTCCTGATTACTACAGCTTTGTGGAGTCAACTGATGAGTTCCAGTCCATGGAATGCCTGCTACCCCCCACCAGGATCCCAAAGCCACCACAGCATGAACATTATCTCATTCCTAATGGGTGGCAGCCTACTAGAGATCACCCATTCGACCTTCCCTATATAGTAAGACACTCCCAAACACCCTGTCTACAAAGACCTTACACACTGCAACCGCCAGATAACTGTGATCTGAGAAGTAGAGGGAGCTATCTGGGCCCAGGAGAAGGATGCACAAGATCTTTTAGAGTCCACTGTTGGGGAAGACACCTGCCACTCAGGTTAATGAGGTGACAGGTACCTTGCAGATCAAGGGCTACTTTGATGAGCAACTCAAAACCTGGTTCCTCAAGAAGGGCTTCTGAGGTCTCCTGATCAGACTGTGTGGACAGACTGGAGCCTGGGGAACCTTGGGAGGAAGCGGGCATTAGATACCTGGAATGATACAACAATCAGGGTTGAGGGTTGGAACATGGCAGAGAAAAAGCACTAAAGGCTTTTGGAGTCAGATCTTGTGTAAAGGGGAAATGGGCTTGGTACAGCTTGAACAATTCTACTGCTGATTCTGCTGCTCTATTGAAAGGACCAGTTTATGCTTAATTTTTTTCTTCTTCTTTTTAATTTCTTGTAACTTTTTAAAACCAACTTTGCATGCTTATCTCTGGTAATCTAAACAACTAATTTGAAGACAATATTATACAATACAATAACCATTATTGAATTCCTATTGTTTTGTTTGGTGAAATTCTGTATCTTTCTAATATTTTTACCTTTATTCTCTTTAAAAATAAAAATAAAATAAAAATAATTTTAATTTACTGAATATTGTAGGTAATTATGATACAATGATAAATATTTGTGTATTGAATCATGTCTAAGCATAGAAATGGTAGAGTAAAAATACTAGAATATATAAATTTTCTAGCTCTTTTATAATCTTATAGGACCAGGGGCCAGGGAGTTGGCTCAGTGGAATAAGTGCTTCCCTGGCAAGCACGAAGGCCTGAGTTCAATCCCTTGTTCCACCAAAAAAAAAAAAAAAAAAAAACTTATAGGATCACCTTCATACATTCATCTGGTTGCTACCTGAAATATTATTATGACTTGTCAGTTGGTCCGGCAGTTGTGTTATTGTTAAGCTGAAATATTAATATGACTTATGTGCTCATAGTTAAGATTAATTGTGAACTTGATTGGCTTGAGAAATGTCTAGTTACTTGGAGAGCACATTTCTGGGTGTGTTAGGTGAGCCATGGAAGCATGACCCTCCCTCCTGGATGCGGTCACTGCTCTTTCTCTCAGACTATTTTCCTACTCTGTTTCCGGGTCACTGTGAACTGAGCTGCTTTCCATAGCCGCTCTCTTCTATCATGATTGTGGTGCCTTGGAGCCAGCCGGATATGGACTGCATCCTCTGAAACCATGACCCAAACAAATTCCTCTTCTCTCAGTTGCACGAGGTATCTGTCCATACATGAGAAAGCTGACCAATACAATAGCTATACTCACACAACTTTTTTGTTGTTTTTAATATCTTGTTCAGAATATTTTCTACAGCAAAATAGAACAATAATTTCACAGTCACTTCTATTTGCTTTAAAATTTTGGATTGTGCATTAATTCTATACCATATATATATATATATATATATATATATATATTAATATGGTATAGTATTTTTTTACCTTAAAGTCAAATGTGTCTATATGATTTAGTGAACAGCAGTTTTTACTTTCCTAACATACATCAGGGAAAAATTTCCATTTGAGCAAAATTCTTCCAAGTTGCTCTTCTATCAACCAATCTTCATGTAATCACATTTTCTTATTGAACTATTATTGAACCATTACCTTTTCACATGAATTTTTAAATCAGTTTATAAATTTCCATAGAAAAAAATCCTTTTAGAATTGTCATTGAAGTATCATTGAATGTCTACAATGATTGAATGAAAATTATCATTGTTATAAAAGTCATATTCTCATGAATAAATTTAATACATTTCTCCATTTGTACCTTTTTTATATTTTTCTTCCTTTTTTTCTAAGATTGATAATATAACCAACAACTCCATGGAACTTTCTTAATATTTCTACCACTTTGTATATTTCTCTACCAGGTGATTACCTGAATAAAATACCTTTCCCTTTCTTTCAGTCACTTAAGCTACAATCATTTTTGATGGCTTAATGCATTCTTCAGGTTATACAATAGAATACTATTGAATAGTGTGTATAATGTGAAGATCACACTCTTGTTCCCAGCTTTCCAAAATACTTAAGCACTAGACTATACATCTCATTCCTTGCATTTTCACAGACTGTCTATGCTACAAGCTATGCAGCCATTTCCACTGCTTTTTCAAGCATTGATACATTGATTCCTGAGGTTGTTTCTTATACAAAAGGAGATGGTAGCTCTTACTATTTCTAACAGCAGAAACAGTTTATCTAAGATAAGAATTTATTTTTCTTTTAAATTTGGAACAAAATTATTTTAAGATGGCTTCAGTTTTGTGTCTTTTTTAGAGTTTATTTACTTTTATTATAACACATAATGATGTTGGATAGTACATGTACATCTACAGAAATGTTGCATTTCACGTTTTTATATAAAGCTTTGTGTTATTTCTTGTTGAAATCATTATCTTGGGGCAAGGGAGATGGCTCAGTGGAATAAGCACTTCCCTGGCAAGCGCAACGGCCTGAGTTCAATCCCCAATTCAGTCAAAAAAAAAAAAAATCATTATCTTTACCTGCAATTATGTTTTTGTTTCAAGAATACCTCTTAAAAATTTCTGGCTTTTCTTTATCTTGACACAGTTGCAGTTAAATTTTAAATCTTTCAAAGAATGAAGTTTTGTTGTGTTAACTCATTTTAAATTTGGTTGATTGCTTTTAATTTTCTTAAATCTTGAATCTTCATAAGTCTTCAGGCATGGCAAGATTTTATATTTGTACTAGATATTAAAAAACAATAAAATGAATTATCCTCTAAATCATTCTACACATCCAACATAATTCCAGTTTGAAAGGATTATTTTGTAGAATAAATCTAAATGTAGGCTTTAGAATGTAATAATAATTCTATGTACATTGTTGGCCAAATGATAACCTAGCAAAGACATTTTTTGCAGACTAAGATAACTGACAAAAGTAGTAGAGACTAATATTGACACTTCACATTAAAAATGAGACAGCAAATAAAGGAAAATATAAATTTACTTATAAAAATGTGTTATTTAGCAAAATAGATATGTAAGAATTGACCAGAGCCAGTATTTTTGTGCCCACGTCTTTAGCAAATATGTAGCCCATCAAATATGACTAACATATGTATCATAGTTTTGCATCTTGTTCATGAAGTTAGATTCTTCCTCCACAGACAAGGATTAAAACGTGCAAGCACCAAGATGACTGGAGTGGCACAGACCACAATGGCACAGACTGGGAAGCTGAGTCAGATAGATCACAAGTTCAAGCCCACCTGGGCAACTTGGTAACTTACTGGGACCAGGTTTAAAATAAAAAGTGAAAAGTGGTAGGGGTTTATCTTAGTACAAAAATCTTTAATCTCCAGTGCCCTGATACAAGTAAATAAATAAATTCTAAATACTATTATATTTTACAGATATTTTATATATCATCTTGTATTTACATTGTTATATATATATATATATATATATATATATATATATATATAAATTTCATTGTGATTATCATTGGACCTCAACATTTTAAAACAAGTTTTGCTTCCAACAACGCAAAGACCTTGAGTTTACTGACTTACTGTTTGGATTAGTCACATAGAATATGGGACTATTTAACAATAAAAAAATAACAAAATATTCTTTCTATAATCCTGTGATTAATTGGATTTTGCCCTCTACTCCTTGAGTAAAATATGGTGATCAAAACCAAATGTCATTTTTTTTGTCATATTTCAGTCCATTTGTTGGGTAGAATAATGCCCCTTCTGACTCATCCATATAATTCTCTAAACTCTGTGAATGAATAAGTTACCTCACACTGTGACATGGACTTTGAAAATGGAGAGTGAGAGTCTTAGGGAAAGAGGCCACTCGGGATTATTGGGTGATTGGATGGAATTATAAGGGTTTTTGAAAAGGAAAGAAAGACTGTAGAAACAGAAGAGAAATGTCACACTGGAGAAATAGGGACAGAAACAAAGTAAGAGGGGAAGATGTCACAAGGCTGCTTTTAAAGATGGAGAAAAAGACGACCCGCCAATATAAGCTGGACCTCTGGATACTAGAAAAGCTCAGGAACTCGACACCACAATCCAACACAGTCCAGCATTCTGCAACCTTAGGGAGTTATTAGTGCCCACTTTTGACAGGTGTAGACAAAGGAAGGGTTGTAGAAAGAAAAAATCATCATGTGTGTGTATAGACAGTACAGTTGGGATAGATAACGCTGTGCTTCTACATAATTCTATGAGAGGCAAGATCTGCATTAATGGTGGTTGGAAAGGATATTATGTCGGCTTTTAGTGCTATGGTCATCCACTAGGTAAATAA
>PVKA01045271.1:0-15637 GCA_004027165.1 Ctenomys sociabilis
AGGGATCCGTGAAGCGCGTGTGGGAAGAAGCCAAAGGCTCTCCCTCAGACTCACCACACTCTCACTGCTCTGGGAAGCCTGGTGAGTCCGGTAAATTCGCTCTCGCTGGGAGAGCTTGGCGCGGGATCCAGGAGGCCGCTGGAGTCAGCCACTGTCTCTGGCCGGTCTCAGGAGCTGGGCGGGGGCGGGCGGGATGGAGCAGGACGGCGGAGTCGGCCGCGCTGTCTCTGGCCGGTCTCCTATAGTGCTTTTTATTATCTTCCCCACATCCTCTCTTGGGAAAAGGGAAAGAGATCCCGTCTTGGTTTTTTCTTTCTAACCCTCAGGCCTCCTGCCATGAAGGGTTTGTTGAATCTCAAATGGGGTAGCCATTTTTCCTATTTGTTTCCTTTTCCTCTGGATACTAGAATTTCTGGGGATACAATGTATAGGGAAGGTTGAACAAGGCTTCATTGGTAAGGTGGCAAGAGTACACTGGACAATAATAGCAAATATCTCCATCTATGTATTTATATATCCCTTACTATTTTAATTTATTTTCATTTAATTTCCTGTCCCAATCATTTCATAAAGTAGTGTATGTGCTGGGATCCCAGCAGGAATCAGATGGCACATTCAAAGAATTTAACTGAAAATTATTTAAAAGATAGGAGAATTTTCAGAGGTATATCAGTCAGAGTGATCAGGAAGACTGAAACTACACTAATTAGTTTAATCAAGGAAACTGAATATAAAGAATTAGTCTCAAGGGGTTGGGGAAATTGCTGGATGATATCTAAAGCAGTCAGATTTATAGAGACAGAAGCAGGATGGCGGTTTCCAGGGCCTGGAAGATAGAAAATTGTTCCAGTCCTCTTGGAAGAAGGCGTTGTTTTAATGGGTACAGAGCTTCACATTTGCATGGGAAAAAAGTTGTGGAGCTTAGTGGCACACAACCTGAACAGAGTCGGTACCAGAGCTGAGCTTTTAAAAATGGTTGAGTACATTTTGTTATGTGCTTTTCAGCACGATAAAAGCAAAAAGGGTTCCGCATTTAAATATGTTAAAGAAAATGTATAAAGTACCCCAGAAAAGCAGCCAAAAAACAGCTGGTACTGCTCAGTCAGGAGCAAAGGGAAGAGCACAGGGTGTGACTGCCCAGAAGCTCGCAATGGGCGCAGAGCTGGGGCGATGTGGGCGCTTGTGGAGAGCAAGCTCCCTACCGCACCCCACTAGACGAGAGGTGGGTCTGGGAGTGGCAGAAACAGTCAGGGAGGAAGAGGAGGCACCACTGCTGCAAGGACAGGGCCCTGCGGGGTGAACTCCTCCAGGAAGAGCGAGCAAACCCCACTACATCCTCCTCCTTCCTCCAGCGTTGCAGGGTCCGGGAAACCCCCTGTATTGGCAGGCAGGCAGGCAGCTGCTGGCCAAGGAGGGTGTCCTTTGCAGAGTGCCGGCCCTAGCACCACCAACCGGGGAGGAGAAGGGTGGTGAAGAAGTTGAGTGACAGTAGCTCCATAAGGAGCACAAAAGGTGTGGGTGGCAGAACAACCAGACACTGGGAAGAGGAAGGAGTAGTGTTCCAGGAACCTGTACCCCAGGACAGGGGATTTCTGCCCGAATCACAGCCAAGCACCACGAGGGCTGGGCCGAGGTGAGAGAAGCCCGCTGGCCACTCCGTCCCCATCTGACGCCAAACGACCATGTATTTAACATTTAGCTAAAATAGGATGTCCTATCCACCTTTATGTGCTTCTTCCTTTCCCTGCCTAAGGACAATGATAACAACAAAGCCGAAATTCCTCCAGGCTAATGTATCTGGACTCACCTTCTCTAGAAGATTTAGCAATAACAGCATGGAGGAAATTTGCTTCTGTTTGAAAAATGTAAACACTGATTTTTATTAAATTTATTTGCCGCTCTGATGCTTGTAAGCACTTTTCATACATTCTCCAGGTATAAAGTCTGGGTAGGTGTTGATCGCCTGCTTCTCCTGCAGCTTGTGGAGAACAGGTACAGTGTCACCTCACAGATTGGAGTGAGGATGAAATGCCAACAGGGAAAACCCCTGGAAAAGTGGACTGTGATTTCATTTGCCCTTAGCAACCCCCTGGGCCTGAGTGTTAAGTGCCACTGTCCCGTCATTTTTGCCATCGTCATCATTCTTATCTGGTGCCACTGAGGTTATCACCCACCATCCCTACACTCTTGTCCATGGGTCCCACTGTCCTCACCTTTAAAATGTTCAGGAGTAGCTAGCTCTTAGAAACAGGAGATGGCGTATGAAGTCAGAGAGCACCCCTAGAATGCTGGCCTTGCCACTGAGTAACTGTAGGCTAATCTGTAACTGAGTTTTCTGGTTTTCCACTAACAGGGCTGCCCACCTCCTACTGTTGTCCTCCTCCCTCTGCTTCTCTAAATGCATCCCTCACCCTTTGCTGTCCCATATTGTGTCCTGCAAGGTAATCTTTACTGACTGCACAACCTGGGCTTCCTTACAGGTGTGTGTTTCTATGAAAATGGCTAGAAGGAAATGAAATACAGACACCAAGCTTAAGTGACTTCAAGAGAGCAAGGGTGAGGGTGGCATTGGACAGATCCAGGGAGCAAGAAAGGACAAAATAAAATGAAACATTCACATCTAAAAGTATTGTGGCAAGTAAAAGAAGTGAGACACAAAATCACGCCTAATGTATATCATTTATCTGAAAGTCAAAAAATGCAAACTAATATATGGTGACCTAGGGCCAAAAATAGGACACATTGACCACAGTAGGGCTGCAGGAGCTTTCTGAGAATTATGGAAATATTTCTTATTTTGAGGGTGGCAGCAATTACACGGTACATTCATTTGTAAGAACTAACCTACTTGTAGTTTCCAATACCTGAACGGATACAGTTCACTACATGTCAATTTTATCTCTATAAACTCATTTTTAAATATTCATGGCAGAATCTAATGGAAGCTATATATCACGGAATTCTAGCTGTGATTTTGCTATCAGTCTGTATGACCTGAATGTGCACACAGCACGTGTGAACACATCTCTTGATTCACAGATAAACAGTGTTTGATGAACAACAATCAGAAAAAAGGATGAACTGGGCTCTGAGGGTTACCAAAGATGGGTTCAGCCCAGCAGCACAGCAGACTCACCCAGAAAAATTGTTCCTCACGGAAATAACTTACAGAGGTATTAAGAAAAACAAGATGAACTAAGAAATTGTCTACAGGATCCTGATAGGGGTCTCACTTTAAAGTAAAAAGGGTCTCAAGCAATGAATTGTTGAGTCATACAACAAAGTTAAAGGGAGAAAGAGAACTCTCAATGCCAAGAGGAATAACAAACAGTATCTGAGAAGCAGTGTTAACAACTTAATGCAAGAAAGGTACAAGACCTGCTTATGACAGACCTACTTACGCCTGCTCTGAGATCTAGACTTCTCAGAGAATATCAGCTTGTTGTTCATTTCTTCAAAAAATATTCATTGCTTGCTTGCTATGAACAAGTTCTATTCTAGGTGCTGGGGATACAGCAATGAGGGAAACAGACTAAGCACCTTCCATTCTCAGCTTATAGTTAGAAGACACCAGTAAAAATCAACAAAAAGATACTGTCAAATTAATCACAACTTTATGTAGGAAATTGAAAATATGCTGATATAGAATGAAAGCAGTCATGGCAGGACAAATACTGCATATTCATGAGAAGTATCTAAAATAGTCAAACACTCAGAAGCAGAGAATGGCAACTGCCAGGAATCAAGGGGGGACATGGAGAACTGCTACTCAATAGGTATTAAATTTCAGTTACCTAAGATGCGGATGTCCTAGAGAGCTACTGTACAACATTGTCCTATTGGAAAACACATTGTATGGCATATTTAGATATTGGTTAAGAGGCAGTTCTCTGGGTGGAGGTCACCTTCGAGATGCCAAGGGACAACCATCTACCAACGACAAGTGAACTCTACATTTTGCTTCCCCTTGGCATGGAGCAGCAGAAGAGGGCACTGATCAACTGATCTGATCCTAGATAAGGACCTAGGAAAACACTCAGGGAGAGAAGGGGGCAACCGGACTTGGTGAGTGTTGACTTTGCTCTTGAACCCTTACCCCATGGCCTATACCCAGTGGAGACCAGAAAGCTGATCACATTTCCCATTTACCAAAGGAAGCAGGTACACAGCTTGGTTTGAACAGTAACACAGACTGGGGTGAACGGACAGAGGAGCCTCTGGTACAGAGAAGATACCTCAAAACCCCACAGGCCCTGAAATCTGGGTGGAGAAATCATGGCTGCCTAGATCTCAACTGCAGATCTTAGAAAGAAATCAACACAGAAGAATTTCTTTTTGACTCAGTTCTTTCTTGATTTTTCTAATTTTTAATATTTTTTTCTTTCTTGGGTTTTATGAAGCTTAGGCTTTCTTTTTTTCTTTTTCTTTTCACAGTTTCACTCTTCCTTATTGTTCTTTTATTTTCTATATTTTGCTATCTTTCTTTTTTCTTATTCTTTCTTGCATCTGCTCTCTATTAATTTCTTTTACTCCTTAATAGGCCCTCCATCTTTCCTTTATATCTTATTAATTTCTGAAATTTCACTTTTTTATTATTCAGTTCCCCTTATCCTCTACTTTTACTAGTATAACTACCTTAACTATTATAAGTAGTAATAAGTTTTATGACCCTTTAGATAGCTATTTAACCCTATGCTATTAATTACTATTCTGTTTAGTAGAGACAAAGTTGTACCATGTAGTAGACATTTACTATGGGTCAACAGTATGTCAAAACTTGGTTTCTTTTAATGTTCATACTATAATTATAGACTTATTTTCTATGGTTTAGAATGGTACATTATTGGTCCTTAAGATTTGTCAATATTCAGTTTGTCTTGGTTGTTATAACTGGTGCTAATTTTATTACTCTAGCCAAGATGGCATAGCTGTTGCTATGGTTTTCTTGAAGTGCCAATATCTGGATTACCTTGGGGTCACTGAAAATACTAGACAACCAGGTACTAGGCCAAATATGCTGTAACCTTCCATCTTAAGTAGACAGAGGTGGCTGTATCTTGGAACAGGAGCAAAGGCCAAGGAGACATTAACCAAAAAGGTCAACCATATTACTATAATCAGCCCATGAGCCTTACACAAAACCAACAGAAGGTAGCAACATCAGAAGACAAGCCTAACACAAGGTCTCCAAAAACTCCCAACTTTCACAAAGCTGATCCATGGAGCACCAAGGTGGAGGAATGGAACAGTCACATGCCCCAGTTATTCAAAATGAAGATGACAAAACAGATGAAAAGGACTAGCAATCTCACAGAGGATAAAAGTATCAAGATATTGGGGCAATTACACAAAATCATCACTAAGTCTACAGAAGATGGCCAAACTAATACAAAACCCACAGAACTAAACAAAATGATATAAAATTGAATGACTATCAGAGAAAAGAATTAGTTCACAAAAAGCTTCCAAATAGAAACTCAGCAGATTAAAAATGTCATCAAAAGTACAAGCAGCAGAAGGAACCAATCTGAGGGCACAGTCATAGAAGACAGGGCTGCTAGTGGCCAATTAATAACACCTGAAAAACATAAAGAAATTGAAAAATGGTTCCAACAGCTCCTAAATAATACAAAGACCAATAAGTCTACTGGAATTAGCAAAAATCAAAAAGCAGCACAAATGGCACATAAACCTGTTTACTGAAATAATAGCAGAAAATATTCCAGATAAGGGAAAAGGATTTAGCATACAGATAAGTGAGGTGGACAGAGGTGAAGGGAGCAGGAGGGGAAAGCCATGAAAACAGGAATGACAATGTGTCATGTGCAGGCACCAACTCCTACAAAGAAGGAGAACACTACGTTCTGCAAACCTCTTTAATAAAGAGAGGTCTTGTGTTAACTGTCCTCACTGCAATGGGAAAGTATTTTAAGTTTCAGTAAATAAGTAATGAAGGGTGGGTGCCAGCTTATGGGACAGTGAAGTGACAGAAGTCCTGGAAGGCCTCCCTGGGCAGTTGACAACTGAGCTGAGACTCAAAAAGAAGGACACAGTGTGCAGACAGCCCAAGAGGTCTAGTAGAAAGCAGAAGCCACTCCAAGGCACTGTGCACAGAAGGGCAGAGAGCTGAGCAAAACCAGCTGCCCGGGCTCCCAAGAGTAAGAGGAAGGAGCTGTAAGCAGCCCTGCCTATAGGGCCAAAGGGAGGAGCTGTGACCAGAAGATGTTACCTAATAGGCCCTTTAGTCAAGGGGTACAAGCAACCCAGGTAACCACATGGGAAGAACACAGGGAGTTGACAACTTCACCCACTGATATGCCAGTGCTTCCCACTGGCCACTTCCACCAGGAAGGAACCTCCCTGCCATCAGCCAGCACCCCTCCCCACCCCCCACACAGAACAAAGCAACAAGGGAGGTAACTGGGTCTCCAAGTTAGACCTTCTCTGCAGAAGAAAGGCAGCAGGCCACACAGCAAGGGTGGTGAGGGGAACTAGCAGAGCTTGTCCAAGGAAGACAAGGGCAAGGTACTGGAGCCTTGTGTGCAAGGTGGAGGGTAAGGAAGGACAGGAAGACCAGACCAGGTCAGGTCAGACCTTGGAGGGGCTGCATCTCACTGTGCTGAATGGGAAAGCAGGGGTGGGAGACCTGACCCAGCTCTCACCCTCAGAAAGGCCATTGTGCCTGCAGGGTATGCACCACAGGAGCAGTGGGGGTACCATGAACTTGCCCCAGAAAGCAAGTATGCAGAGAAATGAGACTTCCACTGGTCTAGAGCTTGTCTGTTCTCACTCACTGGCTCAACACAGTGACAAAAAGGGTATGGGAGAACGTCCAGGCCTATACAATGCGACACTCAGTGTGCACAGTCCCTGGATTTTGCCAGGACTCTTACTCCTAGAGTAGAGGGGAGGGGAAGAGAAATGTGTATAACTGCTTGAACTTGGGGGAAGGCTGACCAATACAGAGGGTGTTCTGGCTCCCCAGCAGTGGCCCTGGCACCCCTCATTATTGGTCCTCTGTGACATCATGACAGAGAATGGCTGAGCAAGTGTACATTGCTCTGTCCTCCCTCGCAGATCAGTGGGTACTGGTGATTCCTGTCTGCCCGCCTCACCATCCTGGCTTCTTGGGCTCTACAGGCCCCTGAGTGCCTCTCTGGACTGCTGACTGTGACATGCCAACTTGACTTGAGTAAGAACCACCCAGCAGATAGGGAAGGCATGGCTCTGGGCCCATGTGAGAGGGACTGGCATATAGGCCAGAACCCCAAGGAGTGAAGATATGGGTGGCACCAGCCCACAGGCTTGCATTCTAGGTGGAAAGAAAAGGGAAAGAAGGAAACATGCCCCTTCTTAGAGTGCTCGCCTTCACCTTCACCTTGAAACCTCAGTCCCCAGGCTTCCTACCTTCCAGCACAGACTGGCTGGTGACCCAAGGCTCTTCCAGGCCAGCACCCAGGCGCTGGTGCCAAATTGTGATTCCTCTCATTCGAAGCACCAGTCATCTTGAACTCAGCAGCTACTGGGTCCTCTGGCATGCAGACAGCCATCACGACTCCCCCACCTCCAATTCTATAAGCCAACCTAAGCAATCCCCCTGCATGATTACACATGCATTTCCTATAGATTCTGCACCCTTGGAGAACTCAAAACAGCCTGTGTCCCTCCTCAATAGGCACCAAAGGCGCTGGTGGTTCACAGTTCTAGCAAGTCTTGGGAGAGCAGCAGAGGAGAGCTTGGGACTCCCTGACCTAACCACTTCTATTTCATCTGGTCACCCTCCCATTTAGGCAAGAAGGCTGCTTAGGAAGCTTCTAGATGACCCCTTCCCAGTGACCTGGACTGCAGGCTAGGCCTGTTTTCCTCCAGGTCTTCCACAGAATCCCCTCTCTCCAGCTACAGCATGGAAAGAAAAACAGAACACCCAAGTGACTTCCTGCCTCTGGTGGCTGCCTTTCCATCTTCTGCCTCCAAAAGTCTCCTTAGGCTTTCATCTTCTGACCTCCAATCCTAGCACTGGACATTAATGGGAAATAAATATTCTACATGTAATAGGAGAGATTAATAATCTTCCAGGGTAATCTTTACTGTATAAATGGAAATTTTTAAAAAATCATACAATCCTCTCTTTCCCTACAGAGACTAGCTTTTAAGCCTGTCTGCTGAACATTTTTTTCTTGTCAGAAGCTAAATCATAACTCTTCTGTTATCTCATCCTAGAGAAAAATATATTCACAGAAAAAGAATAGCACAGTAAATTTTTCCAACCCATAGAAAAATCACAGGCATTAGGAAGTTCTCTGAATGTTCTGGGTGGCAGATGACCATAGCTTGTGAAATCTACAGAGGCGGAGGGCAAAGCTGGAAGGCTGAGGAAATATTCCAAAGGTAGAACTTACAGAATTGGCAGATGGATCAGTTAGATGGCAGGGGCAGGGGCATGATCAAGAGAGCCAGAAATTACTCCCAAGTGATAGGCAAATGGTGGTCCATTTTCCTGGAACAGGGAGTCCTGGAGCAATGAAAGGCTCAATGTGGCAAAAGCAAGGATGTGTCTTTGGACCTTGCAAATTTGAAATCCCAGCAAGACACCTTAGCAGTAATGTCAAATGGGCTGCTCAGAAGAGAGTTGTGGGATGAAGACAACAGAAGACTGGGGGTCAGAAGCATGCACAGAATGTACCAGGGCCATGAGCTTCCCCACCCAGCCCCAAGGCTGCCTCAGAGCAAGCTCTTGGGTGAAGCACAGCACTTAAGGTCCATATATAAGCACTACAAACCCACCTTGAATGCAGCAATCAACACAGATGAGAAGGGAGCTGTGTATGTTGGAACAAGGTCCTCATTATTGTTCACACTTTCATTGCAGAGAAAAGTTACAAGCAATCATGAAGAAAACTGCCTGTAAAGCAGTGGGACCAACAAGACAAGGGCTTTGACTTTGACTCTAAACCACTTTGACTTTTCTATCAACAAAAGGCGTGTGATATCCAGGCTACTCAGCCTGGAAGGCACCTGGAAGGTTGGCTGTCCAACTCTTCAAAGTGGTCTGCTTCTGTATTTTGTTCTGTTGTAAAATCATTAGGCTGAAATGAAGCTTTCTAAAATTAGTCTCAGGGCAACTTTGGAAGTACTATACTGAAACCTTGAAGAATGGCCACATTAGTCCAGCTTTATTGAGGATTATTGTCCTCAGTTCCTGGACTTGTTTCCTTAACTTAGCAGCTGGATTCCTTAATTCATTGTCTACCTGCAATAAACTAGGTAGATTCAGTGAAGCACCATGATTGCTGCTGGAGCAGATTCATTAGAACTATGAGGTGCTTTATCTTAGCAAAATATAGAAGCATAGGAAAAGGAAACAAGAATATATAAGCCTCTTAGGGGAAAGGGCAGAGAAGGAACTGGGGGAGCGAAACACTATTAGTGAAGGAAATAGGATTCCCAGAGAAATAGCCCCACCTGCTGAAACAATTTTCCATCTGTGTTAGGAAGAAGAAAGCTGCATTCTTTTTCAGAAATTATTACTAAACCTCCTTGCTCCCTCTGGAGCTCAAAGATATGAACAACACGGCTGTAAATGAAATTTCATACCCGCCACCTTATTTTTCACAGCACCTTCCTTGGTCACTTCAAGTATTAAAGTAGAAGGATAAAAGAAAAGCAAGACATTAAAATTCCTCTAGCATGCAGCACATCTTCTGAAACTGAAAGCCCAGGGGGGCTGCTTTATAAGCAAAGCTGCAACTACAGTACTGATCAAATGGGTCAGACTGGCCTCCTGGGGTGGGGAAAACACATTTTGCTGCACACTGGTTTTCACTGATCTATTTGTCCAGACAGCCAATTGATTATTCTGAGATGAACAGCTTTTTTAGGATGGCGTTCCTTCTCACCACCATGGAAAGTCATTCCAGAAGATAAGGTCTGGGGCTCATTTCGGTTTGCAGAATTTGAGCTGGAACATCACCGTTGCCAGGCAACTTTAGATAAAGCACCTCAGAATTCTAATGAATCTGCTCCAGCAGCAATCATGGTGCTACACTGTGTCTACCTAGTTTATTGCAGGTAGACAATGAATTAAGGCATCTAGCTGCCAAATTAAGGAAACAAGTCCAGGAACTGAGGACAATAACCCTTAATAAAGCTGGACTAATGTGGCCATTCTTCAAGGTTTCAGTATAGTACTTCCAAAGTTGCCCTGAGACTAATTTTAGGAAGCTTCATTTCAGCCTAATGGTTTTATAATAGAACAGACAATAACATTTGGGCAGGAGGGGTAATGTCTCAGAGCTGTGGGTTAGTGTTTTATACATACACAGCCAGGAGGCAAATTTCTCTAGCTTTCAAGATTATTGTTGCAATAATTAACTATTCTTTTAGGACAACATTAACTCAGAATGTTGTGACCACAGGCAAACAAAGAACATAAATTCCTCTGGCATTTTCCACATACTTTGAAAAAGTACATCATGACAAAGAACAAAATGAGCAAAATGGAATTTCAAAGACGGTTTTTGTCCACTTTAGTATATGGTAAATGTGGTGGGTTGTGGGGAAAAGAAGGGCTGCTATGGCTGGTCGGGGAGATAGCTCAGTAGCCTGAGTTCAATCCCTGGTTCCGCCAAAAAAAAAAAAAAAAAAAAAAAAAGGGCTGTTAACAAAGGGTGCCAAGACCAGTAAGAGGCCATGTGGAGGAAATAGGAAAATTAGAGCTGCATTTCAGTCCATAAAAAGATGCAAATCCCAAATGGATCGGAGGTCTAAGTGTAAAAAATAAAACCTTACAAATGTAAGAAAACATAAGTAAGTCCTTCTGCAATCTCAGTGTAGAGATCAAGACTTAAAAGTACAGAGGCAATAATAGGGTGGTTAATGGACAAAATGAAACATATAATAATACTGAGCAAAGAAATATCCAGCTAATCAAAGGCCGAGGTCAACTGACAGAAGGAACACATGTCTACATCAGACACCTCCCTAAAATGTAGAGAGCTAGCCTGGTGAGAGGGTGGTGCATGCTGCTGGGCCCTGATCCTGAGCCTGAGGTCAGCTTGGGCTACAGAGCCAGACCCTGTCTTTAAAAACCAAAAATAGTAAAGAGCTCTTAAACACCAATGGAGGAAAGACCAAAAAGTCCAGTATAAACAGAAAACTCCAAAACATGTCCTTAAGCATAGGGGAAAAGTTACAAGAGGCAGATGTATGTAAACAAGAACAGCACTGAGATATCATTTCTTACTATGAGGCTAGCAAAAACTTTAACTACATTCTTCTGGAGAAACTGAGGCAAAGTGTTTTATGTGTGCTCTTGTCATGACATACCAAATATTACTATACTGTCTTTCAAAAAGTTTTTTTTTTTTAAAAAGGGGCAATAAATGAAAACTAAGACATAAAAATAAATTGTCACAGGACAGTCCTGCTACAATGCTCTATAGGGATAGATTTCTAAATTTCTATGTAAATATATGTAAGTGTTGGAACGTATTTTTTAAAATTTTTTTCTTCATATTCTGTAAGGACTTAATTTAATATCTCGATACTTGATGAAAAATTTTTAAAAAGTGTTTCACATGTGGGTGGTAGGAATAAACACTGATTAACCTTCTGGAAGGAGATATAACAATGTTTAATAAAGCAAAATCAATGGGTCAGTTTCTTATATAGAATGACTGGGTACAGGGCAGAAGATACTGACAAGCAGGATAGTAGCAATAGCAAAGACAACAAAACTTTTCAATTTCACTAAAGTTTAAAATAACTCTCTTAAAACTGCATTTTGACTGGGAATAAAGCTCAGTGGCCCAGCACCTGCCTGGTAATCCTGAGGTTGTAAATTTGAGTCTCAGTAAAAACAAACGAAAAAAATCTTACATTATGCTTCATGTATCAAAAAAATATTGTTTTGTTGAATACACTTTAACAAAAGAAAGCTGAGTTAAAGGTGTCTGAGAACTCTATATAATTTTTTAAATATTTTCTGTAAATTTACATGTATTTCAAAATAAAGTTATTCCACAAAGGGATGACATTTTCATGTGGCATATTTGTGAAAGGGGTGATCATGTGGAATGCCTTCTCTTCTTGTCTGAGACGAGGTCTCACTGTGCAGCTCAGGCTGGCCTTGAGCTCACGTGGCAGCCCAGGCTGGTCTCAAACTCATACTGATCCTCCTGCCTCAGTCTCCTGAGTGCTGGTATACAAGCATGCACCACCACACCCAGCAACCCTCTTCTTACTGTGCAAATTCTGTATGAAGAATGTTAGATAGTAAAAAAGGTCTGTGGAATGATAACTTTTTTTAAAAAATCATAAAATAAAATATAGCCCATTTATTTGTTAAGCAGGTCTGGGAGAATGTGAATAATTATGTGCTATGCATGTTCTTTCAGACATAACCATAACTCTGAGGTCAGTGAGTAATAATGAATGCATTCTATGTGCTTGGACTTGAGCGGGGTCCTGTTCAGTTTGCAGAATTATACTAGACATTTCTCATGTACCATAAGTAAGTTTGAGTCCTTTAGGCTTCGCCTGCTATAGTTAACTCCTTCATAGCCACACTGTGCCAGCAGAAGGGAAGCCAGTGGATAAATGTTTCCCTCTGTTTCTGATCAAGCCAATAGTTCTGAGACAAATCCAAAGTAACACCCCATCAGGCCAAAGACTTGGCCCAGTAGCACAGCGCCTGCCTGGCAAGGGCAAAGTCCTGAGTTCAATTCCCAGTACCAGAAAAAAAGAAGGAAATATTCTATCAGTAATGAGTGCCCTTCATCTACAGGAACAGACAGCTCCACTCTATACCACCATACTTACGTTTCCTCTCCCTCTGTTCAGGCCCTCATCCTTTGCTCTAGCTCAGTGGGATCATTTCCAATAACCTGCTGCTAGCCAGCCTTTAAAGGTCTTTAGACTTTGCTTCGGGTAAGGTCATAGGAGATGGATAGCAGAGATTCAAACTGATGATAAAAAAAATACAGGCATGCCCTTCAGGACAAGTAAGAGGAACAAACACAAAACAGATTCTAGTCAGAGCTCACAAAACACCTGCAAACGAGAATTCTACCCCACTGAACAACCTAATCAAAAGAGGCAAACAGGGTAAGACTCGAAGGAATCAAGCAATGAACCAAGGAGGTGCCCAAGTCTACAGAGAGAGAACTGGGGAACCACGGCAGGGATTGGAGGGTGTGACTGTCGGAACCCTGCCCTCAGCTCAAGTCAGCATGGAGGATGAAAAGTGAAAGCATTTTGGAGAAAGATAAAGGGGTGTTTCAGATCTGTTTATGTCAAAGGCAAGTCCTACCTTTAAAAAAAATTCTTTCCATGTTAAATACCAGACAGGAAGTACCTGAAGGGCCTACGACACACAATCAGAACATCTATTTTGTCTGTAAAAGTAACTTAAATTGTACTGCTAGAAAGAACAAAACAAAACCGCATTATTTTAGATTTTGCACACAAAACTTTTATTCCATCTTTTTTTCTCCCTACTTAGCCCCTTTTGGTTTTAGGTTGCTAGTGTGTGCATGTGCGTGAATGAATGCATGCATGCGTGCTGTGTGCATGTGTGACACTGAGGGTGGTGTGCATGCAAGGCAAGTGTTCTACCATGGATCTATATACCCCATTCACTCACATACTTCATGTCAACGCTTTAAAAAAAAAAAAATGTACTCAATAATTCCCTTAAGAAAACATAGCTGGAGCCAGGTGTGGTGGCACATGCCTGTAATCCTAGCACTCGGGAGGCTGAGGCAGGGGGATTGCTGTGAGTTCGAGACCAGCCTGAGCTACAAAGTGAGCTTAAGGCCAGCCTGAACTGCACAGTGAGACCCTGTCTCAAAAAAAAAACACAGCTGGGTGTGGTGGAGCATGCCTTTAATCCCAGCACCCGGAAGACTGCAGCAGGATCACTGAGAATTTGAGGCCAGCCTGGGCTACACGAATGAGTCCAGGGCAGCCAGAATTATATAGTGAGACTCTGTCTCAAAGAAATGAAGAGGTGGAAGATAGGAAGGATGAGGAGGATAAGAAGAAGGGGAAGAAGGGGAGGAGGAAGGGAGGGCAAAGCAGGGGAAGGGAGGGGAAAGCAGGAGAAGGGAGAGGAGGAAAAGGAAGAGGAGGAGGAGAAGGGGAAGCTGGGGGAGGAGGATGATAAGCAGGAGGAAGAGACGGTGGAGGAGGAGTGGAAGGGAGGAGGAGAGGAAGGGGAGGAGAAAAAAGAGGGGAGGACAAGGAAGAGGGGGAAAAGGATGGGGAGGAAGAAAATGGGGAGAAGGAAGAGAAGGGAGGAGAAAGGGGAGGGGCATTAGCTTAAATTTTCACTAAAATGAGAATTCATCAGATGAAGCTATCTATGAAAACTTTAAGAGTGACATGACACAGGAAAATACAGATTTGGCTGTCAAACCCAACTAATAAAAATATTTGATAGTGAAAGTGAAGGACAAAAGCAGGGCGTAACTTCAGGATTCAGCTAAAATTTTCAATTCATTTGTTTCTTCTACCCTGTATTTCAGTCCAAAGGGGGCCCCAAAGTAACAGTTAAAATTATCTCCTACTATAAAAGGTTTTTGTTAATATTTTTTTAAACCACCACCAAAGTAATAGGATTTTTTTTTTTAATTTTTAAGAATAAGTGCATAATACTAAAAGAGTACTTGTGTTTCAGGCAATTTAGTACAGCAGATAACCTGAGAAAAACTTCCCAGACAGATGCCTAAGACCCTGGATGAATTTTTAAGAATCTATTTAACCTCATGACCAGGTATCCGAAAAACCCCTCAGAGACCAAAACTGAAGCAAAACCTGGAATCTGTGAAGCAGCCCAGTCCAACAGTGGACCCCTAACATCAGAGTCTCAGACACCACTGTGGACAGAAAGCTGCAGTCTCTTGGTCTTCATGGGAACAACAGTGAAAGGTCAGAGCAGACCCAGCCACAACTCAACTCCGTAATAAAAACAGCTAGGATGGTGCACATGTACAGTTAATAATCCCACCATTCCAGGAGGCTCAGGAAGGAAAACGAAAAGTTCAAGCTCAGCCCAGGCAACTCAGTGACTTAGAAAGAAGTCACACAATCTCAAAAATTAAAATTGAAATTAAAAAAAAACAAAGGGCGTGGGTAAGTCAGTGCAAGGGCTCTGAGTTTGACCCCTAGTACTGAGACTGAAAGAGACAGAGATAGCCAGCTTCACCTAACCCATCAAAGCAAACACCAGAGAACATCTGTCTATTTCACTATGGCTCTAGAAAAAGAAAAAATATCTACAGATTTTTATCAAAGGTTGGTCCTGAATACAAGGGCAAAATTGCTACTACAGTTAGACCTGAAAAACTTCAAGGTGAGAACTTAAAGCCAGAGTGCCAAAGACTTATATGGTAAATATGAACTTCAGATCAAGTCAACACAACAGGAAACAAACACCATGAATGACACACAGCAGAATACACACCACCCTATTAGACCCACATGACTACAAATACAAAAATGAAGACTACAAGTAATTATTATATTGAATACATTTTATTGAATACATTTAAATATGAAAAGGTAGTCCTGAAAGGATGTACAAGAAGACTAAAGTGCAGTGTGTAGAAATTCAAAATATATCACTGAAGTTGGAAAC
>PVKA01045272.1:0-15640 GCA_004027165.1 Ctenomys sociabilis
GAATCTTTGATATAATTCAGCTATATAAAAACCTGTAAATATAATATCATGTATGCACCTTGTACAATACCAAAACGTTATGAAAACAGTTTGCAATGTATTATTTCATCGACTCTGTATGGTTATGGTGTTTTGAAACTGTCTGATTGACATTTGTATTTCAATAAAATAAAAATAAATGGAAAAAAATAATAAAAAAATAAAAATAAAAAATAAAAATAAAAAAAAATATGATTGATCATTTTCCAAATTAAATATGGAACCTTAGATCTTTGTTAAAGGCCACTTCCAGTATAATCCGATCCACATTGTTATTTTTCTCATATGGCTAAATAAATATCAGTGGAAATTAATTTTGATATATTTCTTCAGTTAATAATTTTATCTGACTGCTAGGAATACCATGAGCTAGCATCATACAGGATTAGATCTTGTTAAAAATCTAAAGTCTTGAGCCAGGCAGCCCAAGCCTGACATATTTGCTCTGTGATAATGCTAAACCAGGATCTTTTGCTTTTTCTTTTCTACCTCCAGCATTTCTATATGTAACAATGTGAATGATCCAAGATACCTTCTGGCAAGCTCCTAACTATGACATTATCACAGTCAGAAAGCAAGAAGAAAGGATGAAAGATCAAAGGAGGCTACTTCTTTGTGTATTAATAATGACTTTCCCCAGACTTCCTTCCCATCAAATTCCACAAAGAAAGATGTGGTAGAAAGTTAGAACACGAACACAAAAATCTGTAAAGGAACGTAATAAATAGACTATTTTAGCTGAGCACATCACCACTCTTAGGAATCTGAGCTGCGACAACTAAGCAAGATGAGTATAATGAGTCTTATGATACACAGTGTTTTCCACCATTTCTTTCTTCCTAAATGTATTGAGAGCAAAGCTTTTGTTTCACATTTTAATTTTGTTTCCAGACTGCTTTTTGTAAAGTTCTGTGAATTTATTGCACCCCATCTGCTTAAAAGTACAAGATTTTTTTTGTGCCAGAATGATTTTGTTAACCTATTAAGATTCTGTGAATTAAATACAGTGACTTTCTTAAATGCAACATGACAATTTGATTTTTTGAAAACTTTTATCTAAACTCGTGTAAAAAGAGGTATTTCAGCATTCACACTATCACTGGTTTTAAAAAGTAATAAGAAAGTTGAAATAAGTACACATTTCTTTATTTTTATTACTTTGTTTTGTTTTTGTGCATTTGGTACAAGGTCTCTCTCCACAGCTCAGACTCAGAGTGATGCTCCTGTTTTCAGCCTTCCCAGCACTGGGATTACAGGCATGAGACTCTACTCCCTATCAGTGGTTGACTCAGCGCACCCAGGGGTGGGGTCAGTGTGGCATGTGGTGCAGGGAATTGAACCCTGGTCCCTGTGCTCGCCCAAGCAGGCACTTAATTTGCTGAGAGGTCTTGCCAGCCCTAAGTACGTATTTCGTAATGGAAAGCATTGCTGGAGTTGGTTTGCTCATCAGTTTAATATGATGCTTTGGGCCTTGTACCAAATGCATAAGTAAAAAAACAAAATAAAATAAAAATAAAGAAATGTGTACTTATTTCAACTCTCTTATTATTTTTTTAAGCCCCAGACGATATAAATTGATACAACAAAATGAGCTCTTCACTGGAATGGCAGCAAGTTGCAAACCAATATTTGTTTATTCCCTGGCATAAAGCTACTTGCCCTATCAAAAGAGTAAGTACCTTGGGCTATACCATCTTTATTATTATTGTATTTTAGGCTTCGCATAGCATCCACATTTTTCTGATTTTTGTCTATCTCAGTTTCCTTGGCTGATAACTCCTTTTCTATTGACTTTTTCATTCGGAGCTTTCCAGGAGTTGCTATACAACTATTTTCTTTCTTCTATTGCCATTTTTCCCTCAGTGAATTCATCTAGTTCAATAAATTAAATATTTACCATATGCTGATAACTATCCAATTTATCTTTTAATGTTAATGTTTACTCTGATGATAAAACCATAATAAGCCAAGATGCTGTCCAACATCCATAACTGTGTGTTTAATATGTGCCTCAGACATTAAAACTTAAGAGAAGGTCTTGATTTTGCTGTCCTCCTGACAAAACCTGCTTTGTCTC
Source organism: Ctenomys sociabilis (assembly GCA_004027165.1). Lineage (NCBI taxonomy): Eukaryota > Metazoa > Chordata > Mammalia > Rodentia > Ctenomyidae > Ctenomys > Ctenomys sociabilis. Next base: position 2,117 of record PVKA01045272.1, read on the forward strand.
GTACATCAAATCTCAGTACCTAGTCCAGACAGCCAAGGCAGCCAGCCACATGAGCTAGAGACATCAACTCCAATATCAAAATTCATCTCTAAACATAAAATAACTGTAATTTCTTTCTTTCCTCTTCAATCCCCACTTCACTGTCATTCAAGCCACCATGTATTCTTGCATTTAAACCTGAAATAGTATCATAGTTCATTTCCTGACTTTCATTCTCTGCAGCAACAACTCACTCAGCCTAAACCAAATGAAATGGTTGCAAATGCGTAAGACAGAGCCAACAATTTAGACCATGCCTTACACTTCCTGAAACCTTTGAATGTTCCTGTTAGTACAACACAAAGCCTTGAACATGGTTTAAAAGGCCCTCTTACATGTGTTCTTGTCTATCATTCTCCAGCTACACCTTTCTCCGCTCTTGAATGTTCTAATAATCCAAGCTTCTACACATCTGGTACCAGCTGGTTACCTATATATTCTTTTTTATTATTATTAGTTTTATGGAGAAAGAAATAGCAATGAGACAGTTTCAAAACAAGTTAGTATGACAGTTAAAACAATTAATACATTGCATATTGTTGTCTTCATAGTAGTTGAATGAGGAGTTGCTATTCAGAATTCTACTTGTGCTCTCTGTTGATATTTCCTCTATAAGAAAGATTTCTGATCCAAGAATGAAAAGGTAGAAAAGGATGGGAGAATGCCTTTCACTATTACTGTTAATGATCTCTTTATTCAATATTGTATTAATGTCCCTGTGTTACTGTGATTTGCTCTGTTGGATGCATTTATAACTAAAATCATCTTTCCCACATATTCCTCCTCTTATGTACTATATATCTTCCTGTATGGCACAAGCCAACAACTGCATATTTTATGGATGGTGTAGTACTTTCTGAGCTACCATGCATGCCTTGGTATTAGGAGCTATTATTCCATGGTTACAACTAGGATTTTCCAGTATCTATTATGTAAATTTAGGGCACATAGAGGGAAACATTCAGTAGAATGTTAATGTTATAGATTTCAGCAGAGAAGAATAATTACGAGTCATCACCTTACAAGAGGAAAGTTATAAAAGTTAAAAAGTGAAAGGTGTTCCTAAACCATGTGCAGAACAAAAGAGATCTTGTAATCTTCTGTGATCGACTAATTATTCAAGAGTGCAATTTAAACTCCAGTACCACATGCCACATCAGCCCTGTGCCCAAGCATGTGGGGCTCAGGACTAAGTCCCAGGAGACTGGTACACTCCTGTAATCCCAGCACTGGGGAGGCTGAAAAATGTGAGGATCACTCCAAGTCTGAGCTGTGTAGTGAGACCCTGTGCCAAATAAATAATTTTAAAAACATTTTAAGTTCTTTAGACATTTACAAAATTTCTATGATTTCTTTTTGCACTGATTTTTAGTTTCATTGCACTATAATCTTATGAAATGTATGGGATTATTTCAGTTTTGTGAATTTATTTAAGCAATCTTTGCGACAAAGTGCATGGTCCATTTTTGGGAAAGTTTTATACACTGATGGGAATAATATGTATTCTGTTGTTTTGGGGTTATGTATTCAGTACATAACTGTCCATTTGATCAAAAGTGGTGAAGTCAGATTTTTATGTTATATTTATGTGTATTTCATATATGTATTATAAAATTCGGGTATTGTTTCTCAACTGTGGTTGTGTAGAGGTATAACCTATCTTTTGTGTCCAGTATTATTTGCTATACAAAAATAGGTGTGCTAGTGTTTAGTGAATGTATATTTATAGTCATTAATACTTCCTATTAAATTGTTCACTTTTCTAGAGTCTAGTTACTGTCTCTCCTGGTAAGTTTTGGACTGCAGTCTGTCTATTCTGAAAATAGGATAGATACTCCTGCTTGCTTCAGTGTATTGCTGCATGGAAAATTGTTTTCCATTCTTTGATTTTTTTTTAATTGATGGGCTAAAAAATAAAATAAAATAAAAATAAATTGACGGGCTGCTTTAAATATGAAACATTTTTCTTCTATTCAGCGTAATATTGGGTTTCATTTGTGATCAGTTCTGTCCATATATGCCTCTTGCTTGGGGAACTGAGACCATTTACATGGAACTGCTTTTCCTAAAATGTATTAATTGAATCTTGCTATTGTATCATTTTTCTGCTTTTGACTCCTTTACTTTTCCCTTTTCTTACCTAATCACAGTGCTTGTTCTACTATTTCCAATACTATTTTGATGTTACCATCTTCGTTGTTTCTGCATCCGATATCCTTCAATATATTTTGCACTGCTGGCTTGGTAGTCATGAATTTTGCAGAGTGCTCTTTTGTGTGTGTGTGTGTGTGTGTGTGTGTGCGCGCAGGATCTCACCGTGCAGCTATGACTCCTGTGATCCCTAGTGCTGGGATGGCAGGTGTGCGCCACCACACCCGGACTCTTTAACCCATTCAGCCCACCTCGGAGGGTGGAGCCAACGTGGCATGTGGTGCCAGGGATGGAACCCTGGGCCCTGTGCTTATCCAACCCACTGAGCTATCTCTCTGGCCTGAGGGTGCTCTCTCACATAGGGTCTAATTTCAAAATGAATTTTGGAAGATAACTTTACAGGTTTGAATAATGTTGTTTGAAATTTGTTTTTGTTTAGAGTTTTAAGGACTTTTCTCTAAATTCTTCTGGCCTTTAATATTTATGATGACAAAACAGTTGTAATTTCAATGGTTTACCTTGTAGGTGATTAGTTCTTTTCCTCTAACAGTTTTAAAATTCTGTATTTGTGTTGGATTGTTGGGGTTTTTGAAGATATTACCATAGGAAAAAGAACTTTTCAGAATGTATTTGAGGTGCTATACACCTCACTTTAGCTGGATGCTGAGCTATTTTTCCATACATGGAAATTATCCTGCTATGATTTCTGCAAACAGAATGTCTTATGGTTTGTATTTATACAACAAGACATTTGTACGTATAGTACAGACCATATTTTAATTGTTCACAATATTTTAAACAATTTTAGTTTTAATGTTTTCTAAGTCTGAACTTTAATTGTTCTCTAAGTCCAGTTAATCTTAGATCAATCTTTTCAATATCATCTAGCAGCTGTTTGATGCATTCCTAATCTCCAGCTGTTCTGGAGGTTTGTAACTATATGATCACCTACCTCAGCCCAGTCTTCTATATGCTTTTTGCTTTTTTCTAACTTCTCCTGCCCATAATTTCAATAGAATTTTTATCTTTTGCATTTCTATTCAGCTCCTTGTCATGGAATCTATTTCTTTGCTAAACTGGTCGTTCATGTTTTGTATTGCTTTCATTAACTTACATATCTTTTTCTTTGTGTCTCCTCTTAGCTCCTTGATCATTTTGTTTATTGTGTCGGTTGTCTTTCAATATGTCATCTTTGAGCTGTTTGCTTCCTTTATCACTTTGTATAACTCAGCTCTCTAGTTTGTTTTTATTTTTAATGTCATTTCTACGTATGTCTCTTTAACCTGTTCTGTTAAGAGTTAGGAGTCTTGGAAGATATTTTGTTGTCTTCTTTGTGATTTTTTTTTAGGGGTGAGGATGAATTATAGTGAAAAGATTTTGTGGCTCATATGGAAGTCTCTTAATTAGTGTTTGCCTCTTGGTGAAATACTATTAACTTTTGTTGCTTTTCATTATTCATCTATGTACTCCACCTATTCAGTTTAATTGGATCAGACCCAGTCACTCTTTTTTAACCAACAAAGGGGGAAATCCTTGTTGGCTCCATTGGTGTGAACAAATACAACATACATTAATTTCATAAACTATAACTTGCTCAAACAATTTCACCCTTTTGTCAATGTCTCCTAGAGGCTGCACTATATTGCTAGAAACAGACAGGAATGTGGTAAAATGGGGGAAGTAAAAGGAAGGACCAAAAGGAAAGGTATAGTCAGTAAACAGAGAAACAGTGAAGAAAGACATAAATGGATTAAAACTAGCAGGAGGTAGAAATCTATAATTCTTTTTGCAGCCACAGTACATGGAAAAATTATTTGTGAGAGAGAATAAAGGATATATATATATATATATATATATATATATATATATATATATAGAGAGAGAGAGAGAGAGAGAGAGAGAGAGAGAGAGAGAGAAAAGATGAAAAGGGAAAAGAAAATAAAAATCTCATGATGCTTAAACATCTGATATTTGAAATATAAGCATCCAATTAGCCAAAAGCACCAGTGTAAGAAAATCAAAAAATATAGTGCATTGTTCAGAATTTCTTTAGTTTTAATGAACTAATGATTTGTTTTGGAGAAAACAATTTGACATTGTGAGAGAAAGTGTTTTAAATCAAAGGAAAAAATGATAATTTCAATATAGATAATCCAATGTGATGTAAAAGAAATCAAATATTTTCTACTGACTAAAAATTGAACAAGATTAACCAATTAAAATAGCATTTGAAAGTCATCTTTCTGTGTAGTTTGCAAAATGTTACATTAGGGGCCTACCAAATAGCTCAGTGGATTAAAGTGCCTGCAAGCAGGCACAGGGACCAGATGTTCGATCCCCAGGCTTGCAGTGCCGGCCCTGCCCCCAGAGGACACTGGGACAGCAGTTGAGACTGGGTGTGGAGGTGCATGCCTCTTGGAGGCTATAAACAGGTGAATCACTATAAATCTGATCTGGTGGTGAGACCCTGAACACCCTGTAGAGTCTTCCCTAAAATAAAAAAACAAAAGTTAAATTAGTATTTCCTTTGCAGTCTGAGTTTTTTGTTCACGCACTATTTGCTTACATCTTCAAGATTTTTACCTGTCTTCTCTTTCAGTAAATTTAATGTTTCTTTTTTCTTTCTTTTTGTTTTGTTTTGTTTTTTTGTTTCCACTTTTGCAGTACTGGGGATTAAACTCAGGACTCTGCACTTGTTAGGAAAGCACTTATTCTACTGAGCTATCTCCCCAGTCCTAGTTTTTCTATCTTAATATTTAGGTATTTGTTCCATTTTGATTTTAGTTTAGTACATGGGGATACACATGTTTAGTTTTAGTTTTTGACATGTGGAAAGCCAGTTTTTCCTTCACTATTTATTATAGAGACCACCTTCCAGTGAACTTATTTGGCTTCTTTGTGAAAGATCAGGTAACTTTATTTAAAAGTTTTTGCACATCAAAGCATATCACCAACAGAGTGAAAATACAACTCATGGAGTGGGAAAATTTATAGCCCTTTGTCCTTGAGACAAAGGATTTCTGTCTAAAATATGGAAAGAATTTAAAATATCAGACTACCCAGAATTCAAAGACTAATAATCTAAAAGTGAGCTTCTGAGATGAATACATAGTTCTCAGATGAAGAAATACAGATGGCAAATAAATACATGAAAAAAATACATGTTCAATATTACTGGTCTCTCATGAGATGCAAATTTGAAAAACAATGAGATTCAAGAAAGAATGGTTATCATTAAAATAAATGATAATAGATCTAGACAGAGTTGGAGGAAGAAAGAAATCCTTCTTCATGTTTGGTGGGAATGTAGATTGGTGCAACCACTGTGGGAATTAGTGTGGAAATTTCTAAAAAAAAACAAAAAACAACTAGGACTAGAAGTCTCATTCACCTAACTTTTCCATTTCTGGGTATCATCCTAGAAGAATTAAAAACAGCATACAGCAGTGATGTATCTGCACACATGTTTATAACAGCACAATTTGTAATAGCTATTCTGAAAACAATCCAAATGTCCAACAACCAAAGGAAGGTCAAAAAAGATGCTTAAAAAATGAAATACTATTCAGCCATAAAGAAGGATAAACTGGAGACTGTTATAAGTAAAAGGATATAACTTGAGACCATTCTCGTAAATGAAATAAGTCAGGCTTGCATATGTGAACATCGTATTTTCCCTCTGGAATGAGAAACAGAACAAGTAAAGTCCAAAGTGTACAATAGATATTCTGAATCGGGGAAGAAACTGCCCAAAGTAAAAGGCAAACTTTTATGGGCCAAAAAGGGAAAAGTAAGGGGATTTTTATATATATATATATATATATATATATATATATATATATATATATATATATATGATAGCTGAGATAGTTATACAGCTACCTTCTCTTAATGAAAAAGGAAGGTTTGTGATAATATTGTTTGGACAAGAGCTTGCCTCTATTGTGTGCTCTGAATAACTACTATGAATATAACTATATGCATGTATTAAGTATTGTAAGTCTCCTATTAATCTGTTTTGAAATTCTGTTTTATTTTTATTTTTTCTCTTTAAAATATTTTTTTTTCTGTGTTTCAGGGAAGGGACTGAAGTGTGTTCAGGGGTCTCACTACTAGATTGTACTCCTAGTGATCCGCCAGTTTACAGCCTCCCAAGAGCTGGGATTACAGGTGAGTACCACCATGCCCAGTCTCAATTGCCTTCTCAGCATGCCCCGGGGGCAGGGCCAGCATGGCAGGCCTGGGGATCAAACCCCTGGCCGCTGCGCCTGCGCCTGTTTGAGGTTCTTTAATATGGTGAGCTATTTGGCAAGCCCTTAAAATTCGGAAACTGTTAAATTAATACTATAAATTTTCCTAATTGTCGGCATTACCTGTTTTTCTTTGAACAGATGGAGGAAGGTGTGATACTTAAGATGGGTTGGCAACTTGATGGGCTTGAGAGCCCCCCAGGGTATTATTAGAGCACCATCCGTTCCTCTCTGGCACTGTGCCTGTTCTGCTTCTCCGTCATCATGAACTAGGCAGCTCAACTCACCTAAGCCTTTCCACTATTTTGTCTCTGGTTTGGTGCAGAGTGACTGCAGACTGAACAGTCTCAAACCATGAGCTAAATAAACCTGTCCTTGCTTAAATTGTGGGCATTGCATATTTTTGGCCCAGGAGTGAAAGCGTGAACCTACAATGAAGACAGTTGCTCCCTTTTTGGTTCAAAATGATGACTGTGAGGATCTTGGTCCTTTTATTTATTTATTATTAATTTTATTGAGAAACAAATAGCAATGAGAGCTTCAAAACCAATTAGGAAGACAGTTGCAATAATTAATACATTGCATATTGGTGTCTTCATAGTGGTTAATCATAGCACAAGATGCAGACATGATATCCTGTCCAAAATATGTTAGAACAAATCTTTTTTCTCATTGAAGTAAGAGAAAGTAGCGGTATATCTATCTTAACTATTTTGCATATACAGATACAAAATGGCCCTTCAATTGTATCCCCTATCCTTGTTTAGTTTTGTTAAAGATGGGTATTCCATTGCCATCCAAATATTGTAGGTGCATGAATTCAGCAAAAATACTCCAATTATTCTTCTTGGTCTTTTTCACATAAGTAACCAATAGCATTACTTGTCTAGAAAAAAGTGGATATAATGAAGGACAGTATTAAAAGAAAGATATTACCTCAGAAGCAGAGATGCGATCTCTGATGGATCTTTTTAATGGGATATTTGAAACAATACTGAACATCATTTCATCCTAATGATTAAAGGAATATTTTACAAAATACAAAAATTTTTTCCATATGAAAATACATAATCATTTTGCAATGGCATTCAGGAAAATATAATTTGTATTAATGTTAAATTTGTACAATTGTGCTAATGGCTAATCCCAGGCTCAAGTAATTTAATATGACTTAATTCAGTGCTCAAATTTTAGATTTCTACATATGAAAAAGTATTGGCTTTAAGTCAGTCTTTTAAATACAAATGGAGAGATTTGAGAGGATTCAAAACTTTTATATTCAAGGTTTGAAAGTTCATTCTTTTCCACAACTTATTATGAAAAGGGTAATTGGTCTCAGTCAAAGCACTTCAGGAAGTAAATGTTTTTTAAACAAATGTATAACTATGTATATTATTTATTAAATATATATACATGTATCTACATATACAATATAACTTATATAAGGGGAAAATCCCCAATTCTTACTATGCTCCTCCCTCGTCCTACTATCTCACTGAAAGCTCAAGAGGTGAGAAGAATATAAATATCATTTTATGAAATACATCAATTCCATTCCTAACAGAAAGCAATAATCCATTTGCACCAATAATCAGGCCTCTAGCACTCTTAAGATTTAGAGACATCGACTTTAATAAATAAAATGCATATGAAGTAAGATGAATTGTGGACTTCTTTGTTCAGTCTCTCTAATATCAGGTAGGTAAGTAGATCTGAATATTTCTTAACCCCAAATTGAAGGACAATAAAATAAGTTGTAGGTGTGACTTGCAGACATATTTATTTTCTTGGCTACACTGCAGTGTTATATTTGCCTGACATACTTACTCCTCTCTCAAGGTAAATAAGGCTAAAAAAAGATGAATTATTTTGATGTTCTTAGATCACAATATGGCTGTTTCAAGAGTTTTGTGGAAGTCTTAGTGTTAGTTAAGGCATTGTCTCAAAATCTACTGTTCTCAGATTAGAAGGCTCACTCCTATATATTCATATCTGTTCATCAGACCTTTTCATAAATAAGCATCTCCTCCCAGACATTTATATCAAAAAAGGACATCCACGCTTTATAAATCCCAATAAGTAGTAAATGATTGATTCAACTTTGTTATTTTATTTAAAGGATAAAAATTGCAATGAAATCTCCCATTGCCAGTAAGGTCTCCCATATATTTGATTTTCATTGAAATGTAATATTCATGCTTTGTGGAAGAAACCCTTATAATTATAGCTAATTATGTTCTTTCCTTTTTTAATTTTACAAAGATGAACTAATCACATTCAGAATTTTTAAGAATTTTTAATCTGACTTATCTTCATAAATAGTAAATATATTTTTAACAAGGATTACATGTATTTTTCTACCCTTTGTCAAAATATTTCTAAAGACAATGCCCATTTTTGAGCACATCTCTTGAATTTTGCTCTGGAAACCAAAACAAAAGTTGTAAATTATTATATGTGTAAAACTGTGTATCTGCAATGCTGTGATTCTACTATTTCTCCATAATTTTTGCAGTGTAAAGCACTTGCCTGGCAAGTATAAAGGCCTGAGTTCAATCCCTGGTTCCACAAAAAATGTTTTTTTCAGTGTACATCAATCTGGGTTGGAGCTTGTTTTCTTTCAAAGGCTGAAATACTTCACTCCAAGCTTTCCTTGAGGGTTCATGTTGCAAATTCTTCTAAGATTCTGATGAGCTTTTCTTTCTATGTGATTGATTTATTTTTTTTTAAAGTTTTTAATATTCTCTTTTGTGTGTTGCATTTGAGGAATCTTGACTATTATATGCTTTGACTATTGTATGCCTTGGTATAGCATATTTTTTATCACTGCTAGTTGGAGCTCTACATGCCTCACTTACCTTTCTGTCAAATTATGTTTTCTTGCTTGGGATTATTTTCTGCCATGAATTTTGTGAACAGGCTTTTAAAATATCATTTGTACTATCTCTTGCTGTTTCATAGACACATTCTGTTATCTTATGTTATTCTTTGTGTCATCTCATCTAGCAGCTTCTGGATTGATTTCTCATGGTCCTACGATATTTTATAGAAATATCTTTTCATTGTCATTAACCACATTGTCATCTTGAGATTGGATGTTCTGTCCTCACAGTGGCTCATTCTGATGTGTATATTTGCAGTGGAATTTTTAATCCCCTGGATATTCATTTGAATCTGTCTCATGAATTCTATGTTTTTCTTATGTTGAGCATTCATGAGTTTAATAATATTCCAAAGTTCCTTTATTTTTTGTCTTTGTCCAATCTAGTAATTAAACATGTCTTTTATTATGTGGTTATCTGAGATTTGTGATTTGTAATTTGACTTTTTCTAATGGCCTCATTAATTTGCTTTATTACTTGCACTGTTGCCACTTCAGTGAGTACAGTTGAGTGGCCTTTACATTGTACCAATTTATTGTCGCCTGAATTCACCTTTCATGAGCTGTAAGTATGGGGTTGCACCTTTTTAATTCTGTCCTCATTTTCTTCTTTTAAAAACTTAATTAATGGAATGCTCCTTTAACTTACCTAGGCTGAGTAGCCTTATTGCTAATAGTTTCAACACTTAAGAAATGTCTAACTAAAAATGTCTTTCAGATGTAGCTACCTTTTGGGTTTTCAGTCTGTTGCAAGATCCTACCCCCCCCCCCCATTTATTGGGGATGACAAGTTGCTGCCCACTTGACCCAGCCCCTGTTCTTTGGCCCTGGCCTATAGTACATTTTATGACACTTAAGCAGTCTCAGTGTAGGTACACTATGAAAGACAATTAATTAGAACAGTTATACCACTGTAAACAGCATAACAATATGTGTTATTGCAATAACAATAACATCAGAAAAAGCCTGGAAAATGACAAACTGTATGGACTTAGTCATTACATAGGAATATCTAAAATGATCCAGGAAATTGTAGCTTTAGAATAGAAATTTACCCCTCAGGGGAGAAAATTTAAAAGGGATTAGAAGGGAAATAGATAAATAGAAGAGACAGAGATTAAAACAAGGCTGGAGAACAAATGAAGATTACAAGAACTTTGGGAAGCTACTTAAGAAGACAGGATGGAAAGATGGAAGAAATAAAAAGAACAGAATATAACAAGAACAATAACAAAACTAGAAATAATTTTCCCACTCATATAATACCAAGAACATTCAAGAAAAAAAAAAAAAACAGGAAATGAAGGAAAACATGTCCATCTCAAGTTGTATCTCTGCTGTCAATGGTAGACAAAGCAGGCAGACAGATTCTAGATCCATGTTGACTAATCCCAGCAAGACCACTGCAACTTTACAGCAGGAAGGTGGGTAATCTCAGCAATCCTGCACCTTTAGTTCCACTGATTTTCAGGCTGGTTTCTGTTTCTTAGCCTAGAACCAGATTTGTTCAGCCTAAAGCACTCTTCAGGCCTCCTTCTGGTTTGAACTCAGCAGCCTGACATAAAACTGCACTGGGTTATTAGCTCAACCGGCCCCTTTCCAAGATGGATATTAGCCAATCACCCTCTCCTGGGGGCATTTGAGCCAAAATAATTCACCACCCCCTGAATCCCACCATGTCCATTTCTCTGACCTGCTGCTGCATTTCTCTATGGAGGTCTCTGGGACTGGAAGCAATCACCGTGCATCTGCACATTTGAGCCATCCCTCCACACAGTGCGTGTACTCAACAAGGAATAGATGCCTGTCACCTCCTTATTTTTGGAAGTCTGTCTCTGTGATCTTTCCTTGGACATCACTTCTCATGTCAGATTCTTGCTGAGTTCAGGGGACTCACTTCCTTCTTCTCTTCCTCACATTGCTCCATTCCAATTTGGACACCAAATCTCATATGTCTCTTTTTCTGATGCTAGCTACTCTGCCATCTTCCCAGAAGTCCTAGATTTTTAAAATATAAGAAAAATCACCATGGATAACAGGAAGAGGGGAGAGAATGAGGTTTAATATTTTTTGAGCTTTCATCTTTCCTTCTTTATTCCAAGTGAATGTCCATAGTTGATGTGACATATTTTTTTGCTTTCTTTTTAAAAGTCATCCCAGAGCTGCTGTGCTGAATGACATCTTTTACTCTGTCTTTTGTTTGAAGATATAAAAGTCAATAATATGTACAAGAGTACAAGCATGTTGAGGTGCATGTTTGGTCACAGAAAATGGAGTGGCTCATGTTGGAAAGATTGTTTTGCAACTTGAACATTTCCTTCTGCCTGGTCCCAAAAGGTTTTAGGATGATATTGGCAAACAAGCTTTCCATAGCAGCAAGCCCATTACTGAGGTGCATTTGCCCCCTGCTGTGAGTTCCCATCATGATGCCTCTAAGATTTGGATCCTGAAATTAGACAGACCTGCACATGTGCTCCCATACATATGCAGTATTACAAGCTAGTTATTTTTAAAAGTTAAATAATTTGAAGTCCTGGGAATTGAACATTGTCATGGAAACAAACACATTCTCTGGTAGTGTACAATGAGTGTGGACAGAGGAATCAATGTTGAGAGCTTTGCGCTAAATTATTAACATGTATTTAATTTTAAAATGATCATGAAATTACACAAATCCTCCTTCAGAATCAATGGATTTAATGGGTTTGTAGCTTTTTCCTGTATCTCATGCTCAACAGTATGCAATATTATCCACAGATTACTGGAAGAATTTTCAGTGGCTTGAAAATAATTTTAAGCATGAATTATATTCTTCCATCAGTATCATGGTCTTGAACTGTTAGATATCTGAATCTCTCGTTATTTGATACTTTCATATGCAGTTTATAACTTGTACAAAAAGCATAGCTGATTATTGTGTGGACTACAGATTAAAGAAGCTTGGACATGGTTTAGATGGTTAATTCGTTCAGGATAATTCACTAGGCAGTATAGATATTTTTGTAAAACTAGAATGGCAAAGAGTCATATTCATGTTAGACATACATAGTTCTTGGAGCTTTAGTTCCATCATGTATGTGAAACGCTCTTACTGTTTTACTTGTCGTATAATGGCTTATGATGTAGTTACTCATATCATTACCTAACTTTACAGATGAAGCAGAGAGATTAATTCATAATATGACACATCTAGTAGATAATACCATGCTGTTATCCACACAAGCTTCCAGAATTTAGTTAGGATGCTCCTTAGGACTGATTTATTTATTAAGATCGCTGTACCTTTCACATCAATTGATTCTCACACACAAAGCAAAAGGAAGGAAAAATAAACAGAGAGTATTAAAAGTTTTACCAGGGAAGTAAATTTAATTTAGCACTTTTGTTTTTCAAAAGTGACATTATCAGCATTATATGTAAAGGCAAAGTTGACTGCAGTGGTATAAAATTGAAAAAGTATTCAGAGAGGGTGATGCATTCATTCAAGTGTTAAGGGAATAGAGCTATAACAAAAGGAAAAAATAGGTGAATTCAAGATCTCAATGAACAAGAATATATAGGAAAACTCAGGTTACAAAGAAAGAAGAAAATAAATTTCAAATGCAGAAAGTTGTGTATCAGGGAAGGGAAATATTTTCATTTAAAAAGTAAATTCATGATATTAAAAATAAGGTTCTATCCATCTGAAAACATCCTGTTGCAGCCCTATCCAAAGTATGTAGATACTCAACACTGTAATACACAGTATCACTTTTTCTTAATCAAAAATCAGTCAATAACATCTAGCAGAACAACTGAATTAAAATTGACTTAATTGACTTACTAAAATTTCAGAGAATACACACTGTGGATAACCATTAATGGTTTGTGGAAGGTGTAGTGTCCGGCGCCGCTCCCGTCCCGCGGAAGAAGACACTCAGACACTCAGCAACGGGTTCAGCAAGCCTTTATCGAGTGGGATGCAAGCCTCTACATGCATCCGCTATCCGCGGCTCCTACCGTGTAAGCATCTATCAGGTGGGATGCAAGCCTCTACATGTGTCCGCTACCCGCGGCTCCTACCGTGCAAGCATGGCGGATCTCGCGATACAGCAAGCTATATAGATTTCACAAACCAATCACAACAGGAGGGGCCCAGGCACAGCAACAAAAAACCCGGAAGCCGGAGGTGGGCGCTATCTTAGCAGACACGATGGGCGGGGG